>JAPDEL010000081.1:0-153002 GCA_027569095.1 Aspergillus conjunctus | reverse complement strand
AATGTAAAGGTCAGATGCCGTATAATTAATACTTAGTACGTTTAGCGCCGGAAGCCGTAATATAAGTCAGGTGATCGACTAGCGCGGCATCCCACCTGTGGAACGGTGCCAGCTCACCTGTAACCTGATAGTTTGTCAATTCCTGCTTGACAGGATAAAAGCAGCTAGCAGATTTGATTAATCCTAGTTTAATACAAGAGAAAGGGATAAGAGACTAAAAAGGATTTCATGCATAATTATTCATGAAATTAGCCTGAGTCTTATTTTACTAGGCATCACCCACCTCACCTGATCCAGTTAATTAATAGAAGGCTTAGTAAAAAATGAGATACTGGAAAGGATTTCATGCATAGTTATTCATGAAATCAGCCTATAGGGAAGCTTGGCAAGGAATGTGATATAAGAATAATCTTTACTAGCCTCATATAATCAGGCATTACACATCTCAGCTAAGCCACCAGGGTGTGGCCTGCTAAATAGGATCCAGTGTGATGGGTAATACTTAGCCCTTTAATATCAGGCTACCCCCAAAACACCTATTGGCTAATTTCATTTGGCTGCTATCCATAGTTAATTGCTATAGGGTGATTTAGTAGCTGGCCTGAGAATAAAACATAAGGGGATTTTTATCTTATTGTAGGACCAGTTATTGCAGTGACTTACTGCTTTATTTTATATTAGTCTGCTTAAAGAGGCAGAGCTAAGAATTATAGTGTTCTTTCTCATGTAAGAATCATAGCTTGTCTATTCATAATCATGAGCTATTACTCATGTTCTTTGGCCTAGAACCCTTAGTTAATCACTTTTAGGTTATCCAGGCTACTTTTATAATCAAACTTAAACTATAAACTTATCCATGGTGGCTGATTTTATAGTATAGAAGTAGAATAATTCTCACTGGATACTAGTGAGATAAAATACTTCTATATTTATATTAATAACTCACACTCTCTGCCTGCTTTCTTAATTCATGACTACTTCCACTGAGAATGCCATCCCACGCATGCGTAAATTGCTGGTCTTAAAAAATTAAATGTGATCAGGCTTGCCCTGGTTGTTAGTAATGTGCTAAAGGAGGGCATGAGTGTCCTGGGTATTTCCAGGATAAAACTAAAAAAACAGTTAGAAGAGTTTCTAGGAGCTATCTAAAGACTTAATCACCTAATTTAAACACTCTTGACAAAGGGATTTCCAAAGTGTTAGATATATAAATAACTTAAAAGGTGGGCATTACTAATCAAAGTTTAATATCAGAGAACTTCCTGTATCTTGATAACATATTTTCTTTATCTATTAGAGAATTTAGTAAGAATATCTTGCCTCCCTGGTGCCTAGAGTGATATTAATAACTTATTAATTAATTTAGATTTGTCTAGTCTGCATAATAGTCTCTAGAATTAAGGAGAAAATAGCTTTATCCCAGTATAAGAAACTCCACAGCCTGCTCCACAAAGCTATCTAGAGTGTATATTTAATAAAGAAATAACAGAACAACATCATAATATTATGCTATATTTGGATCTGACAGGAAGTGTGATTAATTAATATTATTTTATTTTATAAATGTTTAGTAGGGGTAAGATTACAGGAAACTGTTCTGTTTTTTATATTTCTCTTAAAGGAGCTAATTAGGCTTAAAGACTATATAAGAGTGCAGGAGTAGGGGAGCTCCTGGGAGTGTGTTAATTAGTACAGTTTATATAATTATACTAGCTACTAGATACAATGAAAAAAAGCAGCAAAGCTCTATAGTTAAAACAGATTATCTATCATTCCTCTTCTTTGTTCCCTGAGGTATAGAGACAGGATTTTAATTATATAATTAGGGCCAGATTATAGCTACATTTTCCCACATAGCTAATTTACTATAGCGGCCTGATATAAAGGCAGTCTCAAGTTCTCTTTAATATATATTTTCTATAACTCACCAGCTTCCTTCTCTCTCTCCCTATGGCAACTTTAATTTTAGTAGCACTTTATATTACTATATATCTATATTAGTATCCTTAGTTACTTGTTAATATTACTATATTTTTAGTTATATTATGGTTTATTTTATTCCTGAATATAATATACTAACAGAGATAGATATGACCTTGTATAGTGAGAAGTGATAAACTATTAATCCCTCATGGTTAATTTAGCAAAAGATTTGGAGATATATGATAAGACTAATATCTAGAGAGCTTTATTTATCTCAGCTATAAAGAAAAGCCCCAGGGTTAGTAATTTAAGATAATTCTAATACTACTCTAGCAGATATAAAAGGACACATGCTCTAGAAAAAATTATTATTATTTTTTATTAATTTTTCATGTCTGCACAATGAATTCCTCTTACTTCTAGATATTATTTATAGATATTTTCTTTCCCAGCTTTAGCTTTATCTCCACCTCTGCATGACTTCTTCTCACTGATAACCTGGATAGTTATACTAACTTGCTCTGCATTTATGAAGTCTTTATATTATTCACCTAATATATATTCACATATCTAAGAGAACTGGTTAATACCTACTTTAGTTTATATATCTCTTCTTATAATTGCTTCTCTAATAATCAGTAGCTTTAATAATTTATATCCTGTATTATAATAAAATGTATAATATGCTGGATAATTAACTAGCTTGTTAGTTATTTATTTATAACACTCATTTCTTACTTATTTATATGAGGTATCAAATCTCCAGGAATTAAATAAAGAAAAAAACTCTAAACTTTCTTCCCTGAGATGGAAACTTCTATTTCTAGTATTATAATTATCTGCTCACACTTTACATGAAGAATTTCCAAGAAGAAATTTTTATCTCTGCTATTGGGTAATCACTGAAAATCCTGAAGGCTTTAATAAAAAAGTATTAGGAAAAGTATTTTAATAATACTCAAAGAAGAGTATCAGTCTTTAAGGACTGAGATAAACAATAAAAATTATTTAAATTAAAATTAATTAGGCTAATCTCCACAGTCATTATGGATCAAGATATGAAAGATGGCTTGTTAAAAAATATAAAGAAATTTCTAAATAATAAGGAGTAATATGTAAATCAGGGGGTTCCTTATTAATAAAAGTACTTCCTATGGGGCCCCCCTGGAACTGGAAAATCCAGCTTTACTAATGCTATCACGGGTGAATTAAACTTAGCTATCTATACACTTAACTTGTCAGATGTCTCTAATAGCAGGCTGGCTAAGTTATTTACTAACCTGCCTTTATAATATATTATTCTCCTAGAGAATATAAATGCAGACAAGAAAGGGAATTTATTATTTAGTCTATTAAATATTTTTAATAGAGTATCAGCCCAAGAAAATTAGATACTTATCATGATAACTAATCATGCAAAATATATTAATAAAGCTCTAACTTATCCCAGGCATATTAATAAGCAAGTATATTTCAAGCTTGCTAACAGGAATTTCATGGCACAACTCTTTTACATGATCTTTAAAGATATTAATAATAAAAGTGTTAAAAGACTAGTCTCTGAGTTTATCACAGTTATATTATCACTTGTATTCAGTCCAGCTAAAATCCAGGAATTTCTGTTAAAATACAAGAATTTACCTGCAGCTACTATTACTAACTAGGTGTTAATAAAACAGAAAAAAGAGAGACTATTTATTAAGAGGGACTTGTCCAAGCAGGGAACATGATACAGTGATCTGCCTGCTATCCCTATAATTTTTAATTTAGGTAATCTAAAGGTATATTTAGATATTATTTATTAAAAATAATCCAAAACCTCATAAATCCCACACCTAAAATAGAAATTACTAAAATTCCATTCTCTGCCCATATATATCAAGAAAAAGAGCTAAGAGATTATTTTCTTCACGGACATTGAACAGGCTAATTATACTTAAGCTAGCTGGGTTAATCTAAGAATCTTGAATATCAAGGTAACACTAGGTCCTTTTAAAGGTAAAGGTAATTTATTTAATGTTAAACTCTGGGTTATGTTAGCTTATGTTTTGAGCTATCTAGTATATATTTAAAATTATTAAAGTAAATACACCCATGGCCTCTGTTAGCTAAACAGGCAAGTATTTAAATTCTGCTATTTCTAGAAAGCAAGCCTGTTAATTAAGCTCACCCAGATTAAGTAAATAATAGAATATATAGAGACTGGGTGGGATCTAAGATATGATTATACTAGCTAAACTTAAGATACATGTAAAAAGCACTGACTAGCTAGAAGTACCAATCCAGGCCTCATGTATTAAAACAAACACGCAAGCTATAGTCATTCTCTGGAAATATATCCCTTTATATATAAAGATATCACTTAATTATTATATTCAAGACCTAGGGCCACAGGAGACTCGTGTTAATCATGGCATGAAAGCTAGTAAAGTTAATAAAATTATATAATTTATCTTTAAACTGCAAGATATATAATATATATATAAATTTACCAGCCTTGCCAAGTTAGAATAAACCATTATAATTATTATTAAATTATATCTCCTGTGTATTTCTTTCTACCATGCCTTAATATATCCCTATTCTCCACTGCTGTGGCCTCAGGAAACAGGATCATAACTATTCCCCAGCTAAACAGGGAACTGATAACCTGACTAATTTTGTTGGTAATATACCTTTATTCAAGGAAAAACCTGTGAGTAAATATCATGTATTAGCTATACAAGGAACTGGCTTACAGCTTCCTGCAGACAGAAACCTAATCCTTATTATATTAATAGTATTGAAATTTATATCACGGAGACTAAGTAAATAAACCTAGACTCTGTGATAATGTTTAATTAAAAGACTAATATTAAAAATAAACATGGACCAAGTAAATAGCAGATCATGGCTCTGGAAATTATAAGAATTTAATTATATATAGTATCAGCCAAGATATCTTGAGAATATCAGAAGGCAATCTTATTTTTATCTAATAAAAGAAGAAATCTACTGGCCTATCTAGCCTCTCCTGCTGGCATTATATACTAGCTATATAAATTTATTTATAAGTTAGAACAAAGGTTAGTTAAAAAATAATATATAAATCTTTACCTTGCTAATATCAGGATAGTAAATTATTAGGATTTACTAGATAGTGAAGAGAAAAATAACCTGTCTTATAGATTAACCTAGTGGCCAAGTAACTCTGGAGACTGGTGTTAAGTTATATATTATATACTTAAAGCAAGGTTAAGATTATTAGGTCTGAGAATTAATATAATAAACATTCCTTTCTACTAGCCTCATGTGTAAATACTTAATTCTTACCTAGGTATTAGGTTGGCTAAATAACTCTTAACCTAGAATAGAGAAACCCTCTATTTTCCCATGATAAACTGGTCTTAGCAGGATTTCTTACTAGTATAATAATTAAGTCATGTAAATAGTCTGGGAGAATTCAAATTTAACCCCTTTTTTTTCTATGCCTAAAGGGCCCAAATTATTGCTATTTTTCTATATTAGAGATAAGTCTATTTTCCTTTTTTTTTTTTTTACATGTCTGATCTGATAAAATCACTGACCCCTATTTTTCTAAAATAAACCTATTCTAAACCTTGATTATTTATTAAGATTAATCCAGTTACTCTGGATAATCCACCTTTTTATGAATTGAGTTAGTATGAATAAGTTCTGTCCCTGCCTAATAATCTTTCCTAATATCTCTGCGTGGACATGAGTTTTATTAGGGTGTGATCCTTGGGATCACCCACCTAGACTTCTAGGCAGTCTATAATGCAGAGACCCTGGTTAGCTAAGCCAGCAGGTCACTGAACAAGAGCCCTATTCCTGTCTAAGAAAATGCTTAGTTAGGTCTTATTGCATAGATATTAATAGTAATAATAATACTTTTTAGAGCTAATTAATCTACAGAGCTAAATAACCCCTTAGGCAGTGATAGCAAGGGTTACATCTAATAAACATGGCATCTGTCACAGCCTTTAATTTCAAGGTAAGTTAGAAGTTAACTGTTTAATTTTTAGTGAGATAACATAAACCAGTAGCATGCATAGATATTATTAATAATATTAATAATGCTCAAGACTATTATCATGATTATAGCAAGTGTATAAAAATAAGTATAAAAAGCTATCTTGCCTCTTGACCTTGACCATTACTCCTTTCTTGTCTCTCTTCTTTACAATCTTGTTCTGCTTCTCTAATAAACATGGCTTTAGCTTAAAAACCAGGCTTAGAAGGTAACCCAATCCTTGTTAATATCAGTGATAAGTCTTTAAGGACAGCTAAAGAAGATGAAGTTAAGATTAACTAGAAGATTTCCAGGTATTCTAAGCTTTATTCTGTAAATATAACTCTTCCCAGGACAGGAATTAACACTACTTCTTGTAATAAAGAAGCTGCTATTATATAAACCCCATGTGGCTTGCCTTAGAATCCTATTTATAATAATAAGGATATTTCTGAAAGTCCTGAGAGCCTAATTATAAAGAAAGATAAGTGTATTATATTAGATACTCAGTGTTATAATCCAGTAAAAATCACCCTTTCTTATAATAAAGAAATCACTATTACCTAAATGCCATGTGGCTCGCCTCAGAATTCTATTTATATTAATAAGGATACTTATAAAAGCCCTCAGAGCCTAATTATAGAGAAACTCTTTAAATCTCAAAGCAAGTACAGTGTTATACCAGAGAACAAGTGTCATGATCTAGATGCCCAGCCCTCTATAGGTTATTTTTATACTAAAAAAAGCTAAGTTTAATAGATTCTTTTAAACCAAGTTAACAGTATGCATAATACCTATAGAATATAAATAAGCCTTGTCTAATTAATTATAGCAAGCATGCAGACTAATCCTGATAAAAAAAGGGAAGGTATTAATAAATCAGGTTGTAAAGGAGTACGAAATGGTGTAGAAACTATGTTGACTAGGTAAGGAAAATAGAAGGGATAGTAACTGAAGACCTTATTCTTAAGTAGAAAGTAGACTGATTCTTGCTGAATCCTCTACAATGGACTACCATCAACTTTTCTTATAGATACAGAAAAAAGGGTAATGATCTAGCAGTGACCTCAAGACTCTTCTAGAAGGTTACATCCATTGCATCACCAGCCTTACCAGGCTACCCATTACACAGGTAATATAAAAGTTAAAACTATTCCATGAAAAAGAAAATATAAGAAAAGTATTATTAATTCTTTACAAAGACTCTAGGGGACTAGAAATCTTGTCATGTAATGCTGGCATGGCTTATTTTATTAAGTTTAATATAGTAATCTTTTTATCTTGCTTTAATTCTACAGTTTTTCTAAGTTCAGGGTATAACTATAAATACCAAGCTTATTACCCTTCCTAATCTAAATTAAAAGACACTAAAGACTTAGCTAACATGTACTCCTATCCTATCCCAGTGTCTTTGGAAAAGTTTTCTTTAAAAGGCCCTTTGTAACGGGTAGCCTGGTAAGGCTGGTGATGCAATGGATGTAACCTTCTAGAAGAGTCTTGAGGTCACTGCTAGATCATTACCCTTTTTTCTATATCTATAAGAAAAGTTAATAATAGTTCATTATAGAGGATTTAGCAAGAATCAGTCTATTTTCTACTTAAGAATAAGATCTTTAGTTACTATCCCTTCTATTTTCCTTACCTAGTCAACATAGTTTCTACATTATTTCATACTTTTTTATAAATTCTAATTCTTTTTCTTTAACTACCTAAAAAAATGCCTTTCACATTAATTACTTTATTTACCCCTTCACATGTGGAAGACTTAGGTACTGAAGGGGCATGTGATCTTAACATGAATATCTTAGCTTAAGATATTAATAAATTACAAGAGAAAACATGATAATTAGAGACTTATTATTAACTGTAATAGACTATAGTAAAATTACAAGCTAAAGTTAAATAAAACAAAGATAACTTACTATTAAATATATATTAAAATAGGAACACCTCACCCCCTAATTAAAAATTAGAAATTAAGTTTAAAAATATTCTAATATTTATTTTTAATTTTACTTTATAATAATAACAAGAATGGTTACGCGACCTTCAAAGCCTATTTCTAGAAGCTATTAAAAAATATGAAAATAATACTTAAAAAATTCTAGCTGTTATTAGCTATATAAACCCTGTTAGTTAGTAGAGATGATACTAATATATAAAAAAAAAGCTAATAAATAATTAATAAATTATTCAGGAATCATGGATTTATTTTAAAGAATAGACTATAACTTTAATTTAAAATTTAATTACCTTATAACTAGATATTATAAACTAAATAAAAAAAGCCTGATAAAGAAATGATTAAGATTTAAGGAAATTTAATATTTATTTTAATACCCTAGAATAAAATTTTCCCTAATAATCTAAGAATAAAAAAGTCCTATCTTATTTTTTAAAATTATTTTCTAAACTTAAGTAATATATTTAGGAATATATAATTACCCTCCTAAAGAACTGAGACAGTATAATTTTAATAATAATCTATTATTAGAGTTTACTTAAATCAGGCACTAAACAGAAGCATGATAATTCCTTTTTAGCCTATTTATATTTAAATAAATACCCTAATAGGGGAAAACTGAAGAATAAAAATAAAAAAAACAGTTAACCTTATTTTAAAGATAAAGAGAATAAGTTAAAACCCTGATAAAATAGAACTGATAATAAGAAAAATACACTCTAGTACTATAAATATAACAGTGAATATTATCTTATTAATTAATGCTCTAGAGCAAAAGTTTAAAAAACCTAAATATAACTAAAAGAAATAACTAGAAGTAATTTAGAAAATAAATAAAGGTTAAAAAATATTCTATCACTTTAAACCCCTATTTATGAGTAGGAATTAATTATTGATTTTAAATATTAGTTCTTCTATAAAATGCTATTAAAGTTAAGATAGATTTAGATATTTATATTAAAGTTAATATTATTAATCTTGATTTTACCTAAAAATACAAGCTATAACAAGCTCCTCTAACTGCATCTATTATTAAGGCAGTTAATTAATTAAAGACACCTATTTATAAAATATAAAAAGTATCTATAATATTTTAAGATTCTTGTGATACTAAAAAGTCCATGAAATAATATTATATTATTATATTCTAAAAAAATAGATTAAAAGAAAATCCTATTTTTTTATTAATAATAACACTTTAAAATTTACACATACACCTTTTAACTTATAACCAGGAATAATGATTTAAACTTTTAAATATTAATATATTTAAGCTTCATTAATTTATTAAAAAACATAAAAATATTAATCATGTATTCATGATAGTGAAAATGCCTGAAAAAATCTGGTTATTAGATAAAAATAAAAAACTAGAAAAATCAGTAAATCATGAGAGAATATTTAATAAACTGGGAGAGTATAGTGATATATTTTTTATCTAATATATAAAGATTATACTATCTAGAAAATTAACTAATCATACTATTAATCTATAAAAAAAGAAAATAGCCCCTTTTAGATCTATTTATTCCTTATTTTAGAAGGAACTACAAGTTCTCTGGGAATATATTAATAAAAATATTAAACTAAAGAGAATCTAACTCTTTAAAAATCCTGCAGGAGCACTAATTCTCTTTATTTTAAAAAAAAACAGTAGTCTATGATTATGCGTTAATTATCAGGGACTTAATAAAGTTTTAATTAAAAATTAATACTTATTATCCCTTATTTTAAAGATTTTAGACTAACTTTCTAGGGCAAATTATTTTAATAAAATTAATATCTAAAATGCCTATTATTAAATCTGAATAAAAAAAAGAGATAAATAAAAAATAGTATTTTATATCTAATACAGCTAGTATAAATATATAATTATATTATTTAATCTAATTCATACCCCTGCTACCTTTTAAAATTATATATATGAAATATTATATAATATACTAGATTAATTTTATATTATTTATTTTAATAATATTCTTATTTTTTTAAATATTTTTAAAACTCACATGTTATATATTTAACAAGTTTTTAAATAAATAAAAAAAGTATAGCTTTATACTAAATTATCTAAATATTCCTTTTATTAAAAAAAAGTAGAATTTTTGGGTTTTATTATAAATATTAAAAATATTTTAATAAATAAATAATAAATTAACATCATTATTCCATGGGTAGAACTAAAAAGTTTTTAAGATATTTAAATTTTTATCAGGTTCTGTAATTTTTATTAGAGATTTATTAAAAATTTCTCAAGAATAGCACTTCCTTTAACTTTGTTACTAAAAGGCATGAAAGAAGGAAAGAAATTAGGTAAAATATAATTAAATCTAAGAAAAAAGTTAGTATTTTAATATCTTATTACTGCCTTTTAGATAGCTTTCTTACTTTAATACTTTAACTTTAAAAAACCTATTTAAATTAAAACAGATGCTTCTAATGAAAGTATGAAAGGTATTATAACCTAATTTAATAATAAAAGAAAGTATTACCCTGTTATTTTTTAGTTAAAAAAATTTTTAAAAACTAAACTTTACTGGTTAATACCTAATTAAGAGCTTTTTACTATTATATATTTCTTTAAGCACTGGTAATAATATATTAAGAGAAGTTATTATACTATTAAAATCTTATTAGACTATTTAAATCTACAAGGATTCATGAATTTATCTAGACTAGCAGGTTAATAGGTATAATAGTGCATGTTTTTAATTTCTTTTAATTTTATTATAAAATATTAAAATAAGAAATTTAATTTTATTAATAGATTATCCTGGATCCCAGGCCAAGTTATGAATAAATTATGTGATAATAATTTATTAATATTAATAAAAAATTAAATAGTCTCTATGCATTTCATTGATAAAATCTAGTCTAAGTTTAATAATATTAAATAGAAATATCCTGGACTTAGTACCTGTATAATACTAAGTTTCTATGTAAAATCAGGTATAGAATTAGCTAACTAGGCTATTAAAAAAACAGTGAATTATAATATATTTATTCCTTGTTTAGTGATATATCAGGCCTGTATTATTAAAAAGATTTATACTATAAAAATTAGCAAAAATCTTAAAAGTCTAATAAAATAAATATAAACTAAAGACCCAGATATATAAAAATATTTTAAGAATATAGAAAAAGAAAAAGCAAAATACTAAATAAATATAAATAAATTATTTTATTATAAAGAAAAGCTTTATATTCCTGTTTTAAGGTTTTTAAAAAACATATTTTTAAATATTTATTATAATAACTCTTTAGCAGGACATTTTAGCTAAAACAGGACTAAAAAGCTATTAAAATAAAAGTTTTTCTAGGCTGGAATATAATCTAATATTACTAAATATATAAAAAAATATTCTATGTATTAAAATATAATAGTAAGAAAATATAAACTTTATAATAAATTAATATTATTATCATGGCCTAAAAGACTCTTTAGAAAACTATTAATAAACTTTATAACTAAGTTATTCTCTATTCTATCTAACAGGAATATGGTTGATAGCATACTAGTTATTATTAATAAATTAATAAAAATATGCTTATTCTTTGCTATTTTAAAGATAATAACTATATTTAAACTAGCAGAACTTTTTTATAATAATATTAAATTAAAATACAGGCCACTTAATGATATTATAATTAATTAAAAAAGTTTATTTATAAGTAAATTTTAGTTATAATTATACTTTATTAATTAAATTAAATAATAACTATTAATAGCATTTCACTTATAAACTGATAGACAAATGGAGAGGTTAAATTAAATACTTGAATAATATTTAAGATATTTTACTAATAAAAATTAATATAACTGGCTAAAATTATTTTAAATAGCTAAATATATATATAATAACATAATAAATATATTTACAGGAAACTCTATATTTAAATACTTATATAAATATTTATCTAATTTTTAAATCTAAATCAGGGATAATTCTCTAGAAAAGAAGATCTTAGTAATAAAAAATTATCAGGAAAAGCTAAAGAAAATTTAAATATAATTTTAAGAAGAATAAGATAAAGTAGCTTGAAAATAAAAAGATTTTTATAATAAATATTACTAATCTATAACTTTTAAATAACAAGACCTTGTTCTATTATTTATTAAAAACCTTTAATTAAAACTACCTGCATAGAAATTAGCTCTCTAATTTATTAACCTGTTTTAAGTGCTAAACACTATGTCACGGCGAGCACGTGACCGCTGAACCCTTCATCTCCAACGGATCGATCGCAACTACCTAATACGGTAACTCGCAGGCGACACGCCGGAGGGCACCCAGAGATCGGCACCCTGCTCAATCTATCAACTCCCATGAAGTCATCTTGCAGTGACGGGATGCCCAAGAAAGGACAGCTTGCTGGTGACCAGCAGGCACCCCATAGGCAAATAGACTAGATATAAAACAGGCAATTAAACATGACTTGCTTGAAGGTCCTCAAGCAATTTATTCTGATCTTTTATCATTGATAACCTCCTCTGTAGTGATAGTGCTTGCTTTTATAAATCTTATAAGTAATAAGCAGGCAATCTAAAGATAACCTGCCAGTAACTTAACAGTGACCCCTAGATAGTTATCTAACTGTTATTTATAGTTTAAATTGCTTCCCCTGAGTAATTATTACCATGATATTTAGAAAAGGCTTTTATACCTTGTCAGTTTAATCAAACCCCCAGGGGGTTGGTAGCGTGCTAACTGTGAATTTAGGTGTGATGCCTGAAGAAACTGTGCAAGCATCAGGCACTATGATACCTGACTCCTAGAATAATAAGGCTAGAGTTTATCAGATAATGGAAACCTTATCTGCTAACTAGTAGGTAGAAAGAATGATATATTCACTAATCTTTTATATCTATAAGATAGATAGAGGCCTCCCTTAATAACCAATGACTTCACGGGCCCCTCCTGTGGAACTTATCACCCTAAAGGGACCCCGTGTGGTTCTTATTACTTCTTTATTAATAAGTCCACAGGCCTCCTGCCAGGAGGCTGCTATTAAATAGTTAGTTATGAAAATGTTGCTTACCCAAATTCTTTAAATAAAAAAGAAAGATAAGAAAGCTATTAAACCTGATAAATTTAATAGCAAACACCCTCATGACTTAAATACCTTCCTTGCTAACCTGGAAAACTACTTTAATATAAAGGCAAGCCATTATTAAACTAATATAGTAAAGGTCTAATATGTTATTAGGCAGTTACAGGATGGTATAAAACATGCATGGTGCATGAAATATCCTATTATTTCTAATAATATTAATTATAAAGACTTTGTTAACTTCCTTCATAACTATATAGAACCTGAACAGGACTGCAGATATTAGGCAGCTCACTGATTTCTTACTAGCAAATAAAAAAAGTATCAAGGAAGTCAAGAGTTTATTTAATCTTTAGAGAAGCTTGTTTCTGTTATTAAAGAAGATATTAACTAATTCTTAATCCAAGCTAGTATTCAGATACTATGACCAGAACTCTGCAAGAAAGTTCTAAGGGCCCTGAAGACACCCTGCATGCTTAAAGAAGTAGCAGACAAGGTAGCCTGATTTGAATACTTTTAGGAAGCTAAAAATTAGCTAAACAGAGAATTAACCTATTAATAAAACCAAGAAACTAGTTTAAATAATACTAGTAACATGAATAAGAAATACAAGCAGAATAATAATTAAGGCACTGGATTAACTGGTGACCAAATCTCAGGTTAATTAATAAAATTCTGTAAAGAAGACCCTGAGTCTTGTAAGAAATAAAAAGTATAAAAAGATAAATAACACTCTAAAGGGCAATGCTTTAAATATAATTAAAAAGAATATATATATATAGAGTGTCTTAAGAGAGAAGTAAAAGAAACACTAATAAAAGAAACCTTATAAAATAAATAGGGATTGTCAGCTCCAGAACTCATGATTCTAGAAAGTGCTGGTAGCATGAAAACACTACCCATGCTAGCTAATATATAAATAAAAATTCAAGATAAATAAGTTATCACTAAGGCGCTACTAGACACTGGAGCTGATAATAACTTTATCTCCTAATAATTCCTTAAACAAGAAGGCAAAACCTTTAATCTAATTCTATAGGAGAATTTAATGTGTTACACTGATAAAATACTAAGACCCTGCTATATAAAATATCACTTTTAATTATAAATTATAGACTAGGATATAAAGAAAAGAGAATTCTAGATAATATACTATGTCATTGACCTCTGCAAAGAGAATTATATAATTATATTAGACTGAAGTTAGCTAGAACCTGTAAATCCTAATATTTAACTACTAGCAAGTACCTGATAATATTATCAGGGCAAGCCTAGAATTTAAATTAAAAAACTAGAATAATTCAAGAACATCATGTAACAAGGGCTGACTATAATATTACTAACTTGTAAGAAGAATGCAGGGGGAATGCCTATAGTGTTGCTTTTTATCTATCAGGCATGGGAAAAGGTTTTTTTAGAAAAAGAGACTACTATCTTACTAAATAAGAAAATTTTTTATAAAATTCCCCTTCTCCTGGGGAAGAGCCCCCCCTTCAGGTATTTATATAGCTTATCACAAGCAGAACTTCACATGCTTTAGGAATACATTAATTCCATGCTAAGTAAAGGATGGATTTAACTATCTACAAGTGTAGTGAGGGTCCCTGTGCTTTTTATTAAGAAGGCAGATAACACCTTACATCTCTGTGTTAACTATCAAGGTCTGAATAAGATTATGAAAAAGAACTAATACCCTCTACCTTGCATTAATAAGCTAATAAACTGCCTAGTAGATGCCAGGTACTTTACCAAGCTTAATATAAGAGATGCTTATTATTATATTTAAATTTAACATGGAGATAAATGAAAGATGGTATTTTATATAAAATATAGCTATTTTAAATACTTAGTCATATTATTTAGCCTCTATAACATGCTAGTAACCTTCCAGGTATATATTAATAAGGCTATAAAGGGAATATTAGATAATTTTTATATTATCTACCTGGATAATATTCTTATTTACTTTAAAATAAAGGAGGAACATGTCCACCATGTAGGTAAAGTGCTAGTGAGACTCTAGTAATATAATCTATATACTAAGTTATTAAAATATACTTTTTATAAAGAAGAAATAATCTTTCTAGGGTTTATTATTAGATAGAATAAGATTTAGATAGATCTAGAGCATGGGTGAATTATTAGTAAATAGCTAGTATTTCACTTATTTCATGATATTCAGGTGTTCCTAGGATTCACAGGCTATTTTTAATAATTTATATATTAGTACATGAGAATCACCGCTCCACTCATGGATATGCTAAAAGAGATAAAAAAAAGAAGAAAGACAGGGCTATTTTACATGTTAAAATATAGAGAACATGCCTTTAACAAGCTTAAGATAGCCTTTTATAAGTTATTAATGTTATAACACTTTAATCTAGAGAAGGAGATATTACTAGCTACTAACATCTCTAGATAGGCCATTGCAGGCATTATCCTGTAACCTAATAACTTAATCTAACAAGCAGACTAACCTACCTGGGTGACTAAGTAAAGTTAAGCTAATTAATTATTTACTAGAGAGAGTAATGCAAGTGAACCATTAACATCTTAATAGTACTCTAACTGGAGATCTATAGCCTTTCACTTTTAAAAGCTATCTAAGATAGAGTAGTGGTATGAAGTGCATGATTAAGAACTGCTAGTAATAATAGAGTATTTTAAAGTATAAAGGCACTACCTTGCTAGTGGAAAGCACTTAATCTAGATATAAATTAATCATGCAAATCTCTAATATTTCTTTATAATAAAAATATTAAATCAATGCCAGGCTAGATAAGCAGAGCTCTTAGCAGTGTATAATTTCTAAATTAAATATTAACCAGGGCATCTTAACCCTGCTAATGGACCTTTAAGATGCCAGGACTATATAGCCTTAGAGAAAGAATACTCAGTAGAGCTATTATCTACCTTGCAGTGGAAGCTGGCAATTTTAAGTGTGATAAATGAGTGAAATACAGGCGTGGAAGAACCTGTTAAAGTTCTATTTATGTGGTCTTAAGGTCTGGAACTCTTAACCCTAAGAAAGCTAGCTAGGGAGGTGGCTAGCAGCAAGAAGGCCTGTAAGGAACCTTTATCTCCCTTATAAGAACTTATCCTAGCAGTGTAGCAAGGGGACACCTAAGCTACATATATTTAGTTATAGTCTGAAACAGAAAGACTTCAGGGGAGTAAAATTTTAAATAAAAATCTATTATTAGAAAGATAGAGTGCTGATAGTAATGGGCTGGTTTAATATAATAAGACTATTTATATTCTTACAGATCTAGTAATTTAGCAAGAGATCTTGTGAATACACTATAATAATCTATATACTGGCTACTTTAACCATGAGAAGACACTGGACTTGATTTAATAAAAGTTTTTCTAGAAATACCTGCAATGGAATGTTAAGGTGTATATAAAAAGCTATCTAGAGTGCTAATGAATAAAGGTTCCAAGGAGATTTTCACAGGAAGTCCTTGCTTTACTCTCTATTCCTAAATGTCCATGACAGGATATTATAATAAACTTTATTATCAGGTTACTAACAGTAACCTGCAAAGGAAATAAATATAACACAATACTGGTTATTGTTAACTGTTATATAAAGATAGTGAGATATTTCTTAATAATAGGAAAGCTAAATGCAGAGAAACTAGCTAACCTGTTTTTTATAGAGATTATATATCAAGTAGGCACTCCTAGAAGCATTATCATTAACTAAGGGTCCCTTTTCATAAGCTAATACTAGATATAATTCTGTTAATAACTAAAGATGCATGATAAAATGTTAACAGTGTTTTACTGTAAAGGAGTACGAAATGGTGTAGAAACTATGTCGACTAGGTAAGGAAAATAGAAGGGATAGTAACTGAAGACCTTATTCTCAAGTAGAAAGTAGACTGATTCTTGCCGAATCCTCTATAATGGACTACTATTAACTTTTCTTATAGATATAGAAAAAAGGGTAATAATCTAGCAGTAATCTTAAGACTTTTCTAGAAAGTTACATCCATTGCATTACCAGCCTTACCAGGCTATCTGTTACAATTTATTTCCCCTCTTCTTTGTGATTAACCTCAAACACATAAAGAAGCCTTGTTTTCTTAGATTAAAATAAAATTATTTAGGTGCTAAAATATAGGTGGCTTGATATTAAAATTTAATTAGTTCATGGTTATTGATATAAAAGTTTCTTTGAATAGCCTTATTATAGTCCTGTTATAGAATTAGTGATAAAAGAATAAAGATCAGGTATTATAAAAGGATCACTTTTTATTAATCCTGAGCTTTTAATCTTTGATAATGTACTTAAACAGATTACTTTGTTATGATTTTGAGTGGTGGTTGCTGGGGAGTAGGAAGTAAGATAAGTGATTATTACTATAGCATACAGGGTCTCTGTTAACATTTATAGGATCCTGTTTCCATAATAAATTTTCCATGATTCTATTTTACTTTATTATTATTTCTCTGCTGGTCAGTCCTCTCTGTTATTTCTGACTAACACTCTTCTTTGTTCTGGTTGTTTGATACTTTTTTATGCCCTTTTCTGTATTGTTAAAATGCTGTTACGCTCTATTAATAATATAATTGTTTGTCTGAAATCCTTTTGATACCTGGCTTGTTTCTGTTAGATAATAGACAGCTTTAATCCAGTATCAGATCTTGCAATAGGGATTAATTGCGCCTTTAATGTAATTAAATTAAAATAATACCACGGGTGTGACAGAGTCCATAAATTATGCTTTCAGGTATGTCTCGCTATTCCTAAGAAGCACTTATTTAATATAAGATAGGTTCCAGCTAGCATGATTAGTGACACAGGGGACTTAAACTTGATAATTAGATAGTATTCAGGTTTTTAGGATCTTACCAATAATGGTCAAGGAAATCAGGTTCCTGCTTAAGATCCTGAGCTTTTTAAGGGTCTCTTAACAGTGGTTCATAACCTCATGCAGGCCTTTAATTTAATAATCCATGCACACATGAGTAAATATGGGCTGAAGTGTGATAATAAGAAAGAATAGATAAAGAAAATATATATTCTTCTCTTTTCACTATATAGTCAATAGCCTTTTCTTACTGATCCCAGGTTGCCAAATATTAAGGTTTTACTGTAACTTATCATGGGGAGTTGGGCCTAAATCCAAGGCTGGGTGCTAACATTATAATCACTACCTGGGATAACTATTATTTAGCCCAGTACTTGTATCTATTACCAGGAGACAAGGGCTTTGTGTCTTGGTTAGCTGTGAAGATTGTTTACCTGGAAAATTTAAAATTAGAGATGATTTACCTATATAATAATAATCAGGGACCACACCCTGAATATATTATAGAGATTAAGAACACCTTCTCTCTAGTTCTGTCAGAGTTATAATAGCCTGGCTTGGTTATCCCTTTATTTATAAATAGGTGTTATGTAGATAAAGGTTCCTTGTTACTCTAGTATCTTTATAAATAGCTTTATAAATAGCTAAAATAATTTTCTTTTCTATATTTTTAATTTTTTATAGCAGCCAATTAGTTCTCAGGCATTTCCCAGTTCTTCTTTATGCAATTACTAGTTATATTCAGAAGGCCAGTCCTTTCATTTAATCAAGTAATAGGTTTCCCTTTAGAAGGTTTATTTATCTTTAACTTTTTCAAGCTTTTATTCTACATTATCTTCTAGCTCTGGCATTAGCAGTGGTTCTCCAGCTCCTTGATAGTTATAAGGCTCTAATAAGGAAATATAAAATATGTTATGGATTTAATTATATTATTCCAGAAAATATAATTAATACACTTAAAATCTAACAGTGTTTAGCACTTGGAACAGGCTAATAAATTAGGAAGCCAATTTTCATGCAGATAGTTTTAACCAAAAATTTCTGGTAGACAATAGGACAAGGTCTTGTTATTTAAAGATTATAGGTTGGTAATGTTTATTATAAGAGTCTTTTTATTTTTAGGCTGCTTTATCCCATTCTTCTTAGAGTTATGTTTAAATTTTCTTTAGCTTTTCCTGGTAGTTTTTTACTACTAGGACCTTCTTTTCTAGAGAATCATCCCTGATTTAGATTTAGAAGTTAGGTAAATATTTATATAAGTATTTAAATACAGAGTTTCCTGTAGATGCATTTGTTGCGTTATTATATATATATTTAGCTGTTTAAAGTAACTTTGGCCAGTTATTTTAGTCTTTGTTAGTAAAATATCTTAAATATTATTTAAATATTTAGTTTAACCTCTCCATTTGTCCATTAGTTTATGGGTGAAACACTGTTAATAGTTATTATTTAATTTAACTAATAAAGCATAATTATAACTAAAATTTACTTATAAATAGACTTCCTTAATTAATTATAATACCATTAAATGGCCTGTATTTTAGTTTAATGTTATTATAAAAAAGTTCTGCTAGTTTAAATATAATTATTATCTCTAAAACAGTGAAGAATAGACACATTTTCATCAGTCTATTAATAATAACTAGTATGCTATCAACCATATTTCTGTTAGATAGGACAGGGGGTAACTTAGTTATAAAGTCCATTAATAGTTCCTTAAAGGGTCTTTTAGGCTATGATAATGACATTAATTTATTATAAGGCTTATGTCTTCTTGCTACTACACCTTAATATATAGGGCATTTTTTCATATATTTAGCAATGTCAGATTATATTCCAGCCTAGAAAAACTTTCATTTTAATAGCTTTTCAGTCCTATTTTAATTAAAATGTCCCGCTAAAGGGTCATCATGATAAATATTTAAAAGTGTGTTCTTTAAGAACCTTGAGACAGGAATATAAAGCTTTTCTTTATAATAAAGCAATTCATTTACATTTGTTTAGTATTTTGCTTTTTCTTTTTCTGTATCCTTAAAACATTTTTATGTATCTGGGTCTTTAGCTTGTATTTACTTTATTAGACTTTCCAGATCTTTGCTAACTTTTGCAGCATAAACCTTTTTAGTAGTGCAGGCCTAATACACCACTGAACAAGGAATGAATATATCATGATTCACTGCTTCTTTAACAGCCCAGTTAGCTGATTCTGTACCTGATTCCACACGGGAACTTAGTGCTATGCAGATACTGAGTTCAGGATATTCCTGTTTAATATTATTAAACTTAGACTGGGTTTTATCAATGAAATGCACAGAGACTATTTAATCCCTTATTAGTGCTAACAAGTCACTGTCACGTGGTTTATTCATGACTTGGCCTGGGATCTGGAATAATTTATTAGCAGGGTTAGACTTCTTATTTTAATGTTTTATAATAAAATTAAAAGGAATTAGAAACATGCATCATTATGCCTGTTAACCTGCTAGTCTAGGTAAATTCATGAATCCTTGTAAATTTAAATGGTCTGATAAGACTTTAATAGTGTAGTAACTCCCCTTGATATATTATTATCAGTGCTTGAAGAAGTATATAATAGTGAAAAGCTCCTAATCAGGTGTTAACCAGTGAAGTTCAGCCCCTGAAAATTTTTTTAATTAAAAGATAACAGGGTAATACTTCTCTTTATTATTAGGTTAGGCTATAATACCTCCCATACTTTTATTAGAAGCATCTGTTTTAATTTGGATAGGTTTCTTAGGGTCAAAGTATTAAAATAAGGGAGCTATCTGAAAGGCAGTAATAAGATGTTAAAATGCTAACTTTTTTCTTAGGTTTAGTTATACTTCACCTGATTTCTTTCCTTCCTTCATGCCTTTTAGCAACAAAGTTAAAGGGAGTGCTATTCTTGAGAAATTTTTAATAAATCTCTGATAAAAATTACAGAACCTGATAAAAACTTGGATATCTTGGAAACTTTTTGGTTCTGGCCATGTAATAATAATATTAATTTATTATTTATCTATTAAAACACCTTCAGTGTTTATAATAAAACCTAAAAATTCTACTTCCTTTTAATAAAAGGAACATTTAAATAATTTAGTATAAAGCTGCGCTTTTCTCATTTATTCAAGGACTTGTCAAATATATGACGTGTAAGTTTTAAAAGTATTTAAAAAGATAAGAATATTATTAAGGTAAGCAATATAAAATTAATCTAGTATATCATGTAATACTTCATGCATATAATTTTAAAAGGTAGCAGGGGTATTAGTTAGGCCAAATGGTATAATTATATACTTATAGTGACTATATTAAGTATAAAATACTGTTTTTTATTCATCTCCCTCCTTTATTTAGATTTGATAATAGGTATCTTGGACATTGATTTTACTAAAATAATTTATTCTAGAAAGTTAGTCTAAAATCTTTAAAATGAGAGATAATGAGTATTAATTTTTAATTAAAACTTTATTAAGTCCCTGATAATTAATGCATAATTATAGACTACTATTCTTTTTTAGAACAAAGAGAATTAGTGCTCCTGCAGGACTTTTAGAGGGTTAGATTCTCCCTAGTTTAATATTCTTATTAATATACTCCCAGAGGACTTGTAATTTCTTCTAGAATAAGGGATAAATAGGTCTAAAAAAGGCTGTCTTCCCTTCTTATAGATTAATAGCGTGATTAGTTAATTTTCTAGGTAGCATAATCCTTGCATGTTAGGTGAAGAATATATCACTGTACTCTCCCAGTTTATTAGGTATTCTTTTATAATTTACTGGTTTCTCTAGTTTCTTATCTTTATCTAGTAACTAGATTTCTTCAGGCATTTTCACTACCATGAATACATGGCTAATATTCTTACATTCTTTAATAAATTAATGGGGTTTAAGCACGCTAATATTTAAGAGCTTAAATCACCATTCCTGGTTGTAAGTTAAAAGATGTATGCATAAATCCTGAAGTGTTATTATTGATAGAAGAATAGGGTTTTCTTTTAGTTTATTTTTATAAGATATAGCAATATAATATCATTTCATGGACTTTTCAGTACCGTGAGAATCTTGAAATATTATAGGTACTTTCTATACTTTATAAGTAGGTGTCTTTAATTGATTAACTGCCTTAATAATAGATGTGGTTAGGGGAGCTTGTTGCAGCTTGTGTTTTTAAGTGAAATCAAAATTAATAATGTTAACTTTAGTACAAGTGTTTAAATCTGCCTTGACTTTGATAGTGTTTTATAGGAGAACTGATATTTAAAATTAATAATTAGTTCCTACTCATGGATAGGGGTTTAAAGTGATAGGATACTTTTTAATTCCTATTTATTTTCTAAATTACTTCTAGTCATTTCTTTTAATTATATTTAAGTCCTTTGAACTTTTACTCTAGAGCATTAATTAACAAGGTAATATTTACTATTATATTTATAGCACTGGAGCATATTTCTCTTATTATCAGTTTTATTTTATTAGGGTTTCAACCCATTCTCCTTATCTTTAAAGTAAGGTTGACTGTCTTTTTTATTTTTATTCTTTAGTTTTCCCCTATTAGAGTATTTATTTAAATATAAATAGACTGGAAAGAAATTATCATGCTTTTATTTAGTGCCTGATTTAAGCAAGCCCTAATAGTGAGTTGCTGTTGAAACCATACTGTCTTAGTTTTTTGGAAGGGTAATTATATATTCTTGAATATATTGCTTAAATTCAGGAAGTAACTTTAAAAAATAAGATAGGGCTTTTTTATCCTCAGGTTATTAGAGAAAATTTTGTTCTAGGGTATTAAAATAGGTATTAAATTCTCTTAGATCTTGATTATTTCTTTATTAGGCTCTTTTTATTTAGCTCATGATATCTAGCTGTAAGATAGCTAAGTTCTGAATTAGGGTTATAGTCCATTCTTTAAAATAAATCCATGATTCCTGAATGATTTGTTGGTTATTTATTAGCTTTTTTTCTATATATTAATACCATCTCTGCTAACTGGCAGGGTTTATATAGCTAATAGTAACTAGGATTTTCCAGGTGTTATTCCCATATTTTTCAGTAGCTCCTAGAAATAGGCTTTGAAGGTCACGTAACTATTCTTGTTATTATTATAGAGTAAAGTTAAGAGTAAATATTAGGATATTTTTAAACTTGATTTCTGATTTTTAATTAGGGGGTGAGATGTTCTTATTTTAATGCATATTTAATAGTAAGTCATCTTTGTTTTATTTAACTTTAGCTTGTAATTTTACTATAGTCTATTGCAGTTAGCAATAAGTCTTTAATTATCATGTTTTCTCTTGCAATTTACTAATATCTTGAGCTAAGATGTTCATGTCAAGATTACATGCCCCTTTAGTACCTGAGTTTTCCGCATGCGGAGGGATAGATAAAGTAATTAATGTGAAAGGCATCTTCTTAGATAGTTAAAGAAGAAGAATCAGAATTTGTAAAGGAGTATGAAATGATGTAGAAACTATGTTAACTAGGTAAGGAAAATAAAAGGGATAGTAACTGAAGACCTTATTCTCAAGTAGAAAGTAAACTAATTCTTGCTAAATCCTCTACAACAGACTACCATTAACTTTTCTTATAGATATAGAAAAAAGGGTAATGATCTAGCAGTGACCTCAAGACTCTTCTAGAAGGTTACATCCATTGCATCACCAGCCTTACCAGGCTACCCGTTACATTTACTTATAAACTAACAGCTAAATAGAAAAGCAAAACCAGACCTTGGAAACCTATCTAAGGCTGTATATTAATTTCTAATAGAATAACTAGATTAAATAACTAAGCCTAGCAGAATTCATTTATAATAACACCAAGAATACTTTTATAAAGATCTTCTTATTTTATGCCCTCCACGGGTATCACCCAGCAGGTTCTAAAATGGTTGACAGCGAGATCTTAAGCTTAATAGAAGCAGTTAAAGACCATATTTAAAGAATAAAGAGAGTAAGAGACCAGCTAGAAAATAACCTGTAACAAGCATTTAATCAGCAGGTAAGTGTATATAATTATAAACACAGACCCATTATTTACCATGTCAATTAACGCGTTCTTCTATTAATAAAGAATTTAAAGACCTGGAGGCTAAGCAAGAAACTGGATATTTAATATAAAGGCCCTTTTAAAATTATTAAAGCTATTAGGAAACAGGTATATTAATTATAACTATTAAAAACATATTCCTGAATCCATCCAGTCTTTCATGTGTTATTACTTAAGCTGTGGGAAAAGTAGAAAAATAAGTCACCAGCTCCACCCCAGCCTATTGTTGTTGATGACAATGAAAAATGGGAGATAAAGGCTATACTTATGCATTGTATTTTATAAAGTAAAGTATAATATCTTATCAAGTGAAAAGACTTTCCAAGTTACAAGAACACCTGGTAATTAGAAGAAGATCTGGAAAATACTTCTGAGGCTTTAAACAGCTATCACAACACAGTTAACATGCCTGTGAAGCCTTATTAAGGTTATTAAGTAAAGAATTAATGTTTTCCTGCATGAATAAGTTTTTTATTAATAAATATTATATTAATAATAACAGTGTTACCCTTCCTCCTTTTCTCACAGGGTTTTAAGGTTTAACAGGGATATATGGAGTAGCCTATAAAATGCTAGGTAAGTGCGGGAGAACTTATTTTATTTACTAGAAACTATAAAAAGAAAAAAAGAAAATTAAATAATTACTAGCACTAAGATGCAAATAATCCACAGGCAAACCCCTTATAATTCTAACTCATCCTATATCTCCTTCTTATTATCAGGCAGGGGGGCCGTGCCATGCATTATATATAACTTATTCAAGCTATGGAAAACATTCCAATTCAGGGAATATAGCAGGTGGTTTAAGTCCTTGTCAAGGGCCTTGATAAATACTTCTGCCTTTTTATTAAAGGCCTTGGCAGTGATAATAGTGGTGGGGGAGGGATTTATTACCTTCAGAGTAATAATATTAGCGTGCAGGGGGGTCAGCACTAGCTGACATGATTTCCTGTTTTTTATGTAATGAGTACACTTCTAGTCAGGCACCAGGTAAATACAAGCCAATGAATCAATGACAGCGCCCCTGACACCCGCGAAGAACATTGATTTAGCGCAATGCAGGCAGCACCCAGAGAATGTGGGGGGGGGAGGCAGAATAACAGCAGGGGACAGGGGACCAGCACCCCCATTAAGCAAAGAATCATTGTCATTGATAATGGATAGAACAACAGCAGGGGGCAAGGGATTGGTGCTCCTGCCCAGGAAGAAACTGTTATTATCATTGATAACAGCAGTAGCAGCAGTGTTCTTGTCAAGGGTGACCTCTATAGCAGAAATAGCAGTGGCAGCGGCCTTTACAGTAGCAGTAATAGCAGACTTGACCTTTTTAGCCTTCTGTAAAGCTAACACAGCACTGGATAACTTTCTCTTAGCCATGATAATTCTAAGAAAGTAATTCACTGATTAGAAAGTAAAATACACATGGAACTTAAAACATGACACTTATAAATTAATAACAGAAATAATCCTTAACCAGCAAGGAATTAATTTAATTAATTAGCTATATAATACATGATTTTATCAGCAACACGCACCCTCTTAGAAAGCATTTAACAGTCATCTACTTATAAAAAGTTTAATGGCAGAGAGGGGGAAATAGATAATAAGATTACTAAAGTTTTATAGAGCAACCTTTATAATATTTATCCTATGAAACACTAAGCAAGCGCAAGTGATATGTTACCTAAATTTATTATTTTATTTTTACTGTTATTTATCTCTACTCTCTATCCTTTAAAGTGTTGCTCTTTATTATTATTATTTTTTATTAAAGTCTTATAATATAAACTTGATATTGCCTAATCAGGACTAGTCACTTATAACCCTGCAGCAGCGCGAGGACGCACTGCCTTTTTAAGGGAGAAGGTAGCTGTCATAGTAAGCATGTGACCACTAAACCCTTTATCTTTAACAGATTGATTGCAACTACCTAATACAGTAACCCGCAGATGACACGCTGGAGGGCACCCAGAGATTGGCACCCCGCTTGATCTATTAACTCCCATGAAGTCATCTCACAGTGACAGGATGCCTAAGAAAGGACAGCTTGCCAGTGACTAGCAGGCACCCCGTAGGTAAATAGACTAGATATAAAACAGGTAATTAAACATGACTTGCTTGAAGGTCCTCAAGCAATTTATTCTGATCCTTCATCATTAATAACCTCCTCTGTAATGGTAGCGCTTGCTCTCATAAACCTTATAAGCGACAAGCAGGTGATCCGAAGGCGACCTGCCAGCAACTCGATGGCGACCCCTAGGTAGTCACCTGACCGTCACTTACAGTATAGTATATCTAGATATACATAGACATGCCCTAAATCAAATAACTAGGCCCTTATGTATTTTTTTGATATATGTAGGTGATTTAAAGTCCATTCTGCCAAGTCTTGGCCCTTATATCCACTGCAAAATTATCTTAAAGCACATGAGACACAGGCCACCAATATAACCCCTCCAGCTTGACAGCCAGCCCAGCATTATTAATTAACCTGCTTTCTAATATATATATAGATTACATATCTATAGCGCCCCTATGGACGCCCAATTAACTAATAACACATTGTCTTTCAGCAAAGACACTTAGGGATTCTAAGGAGACTTATCAGGGCTGTGTAGCCTAGGTTTGGCGTGACCCCATTAGCCTAGGCAGCTCTTGATACTTATTTTGTACCTATGTATTAGAATGGCAATGAAGGCGTAAGTGTGGTGATCTGCAGTGGAGGAGGAGTTACTACTATAATATGATAGAAGATTTTACTTTTTATAAGAGAATATGGTATCTGAAGGGTTAAATCCTATAACCCTTATTAATAAACAGCTATTATAAAATAGTTATCACTGGTAGTGACTATAGTGGTTAGATATGGTTAATAACTGGCAAGGGTAGTAGGGTAGTATGTCATGAGATAAGGATCTTTCTTTTAATAGATCTAACATTTTTAAGTGGGCCTATCCCATCTAACTTGGTAGAGGCCATTTTAACTTGATTTAGGTATAGCACTGCCAGGCTATTTTTTAATTAGGACCAGTAACCCTGTTGTGGGGATCCCAAGGTGCAGTGCTAAGGCTTTTATCTTGTCTCCCAGGCAGAATCTGAGGGCCTGGATTAACATTAATGGTGGATTCATTACTGCGCAGTCTAGTGCTAAAATACTCCTAAATTAGCCATGTAAGGTATAAAGATCTCACCTTCTCTCTCTATTATTAAAACTTTATCAAGATTTAACCACTAACCAGTGTTTCCAAATTCTTTATCTCTCAAGGCTTTAACTAGTTTTTCCAGATTCTTTATCTAAAATGTGTGAGGATATTGACTACTCCAAGCCCATTGCGATGAACAGGGATCTCAGTCTCTATTATTAAGATGATTATGGACAGCTAACTGTAGCAGATCCTGAAAAGCTTAATAAAAATTAGTTATATCATAAGACACTGCTGACAGTAATGTATAAGGAAGATCCAGACATTGTCATTGCCCTTATCTTTTCTACTATTAAAGATGTTAAGATTACACCCTTCATTCAAGTAATTAAAGAAGCGATTGGAGAGAGACAAGTGAAAATTTGATAATATTCCCTTAGTGATATATCTGGTCAAGATGAACAACCCAGGGGTAAGGATATATATCATGATATATATAATTAAACAAAAGATGCTATACAGGGTATCCAGAGCAATGAGCTTTTCCCAGAGATCTGTCAAGCTTATTATATTTTTATCTGTTCTTGGGAGAGTGGTATCACTGATTAATACATGCTTTTAAATTAGATATTTCATGCAATTTTTAAGAAATCTAGCTAGTGGCAGTGAATCCAAAAACTTGCTCCTTAGCTTGTTAACTATAATTATTCATGTCTGGAAGTGTACAATGCCAGTACAAGCAGACGTAATATAGGGAAAACTGCAGGCCCTGGAATACAGGAAGAGATCTAGCCCAAAGTGGCAGAGGCAGGAAAGCAAGCAGGGAAGGCAGCTACCTATGGGTGGGGTGTTCACACTCTATTTGGCTTTAATCATGCTAAATGGCAGATAAAAGTGTTACTTTCATGAAAAGAGCGCGGTTACTACACAGATAATTTACTATAACTGTTTAACTGGGATTTCCTGTTTAAATTATAGATTGCTTTCTAGGTATTATTATACTTGATCTTAGTAATTTTATCTCTTATACTTAGTTCAGATACAGTATCTGCCATTGCTTGTTCAGTGTCTTTTAAATATAGCAGTTATTGATTTAATTGAACACTGTTATTTATACTTGCTTAAAGTCTGCCCATGTGATATATAACTAAGGGGCTACTATAATTTAGATCATTAAGCAGTATATTATTCACTGAGATATTACCTGATATATTTTTAAAGTTGCATTACAAGTTCTTAAATGCTAATATCAAGCTTTTAAGTTTCTTTTTAGAAGAGCCCTAGTATGATCTCTTATCTTTAGTAATCCTTATTCTGATATGATTGGACTTTTGCATAGATTTTATAATAAGTTATTATTTTTTAGATAGTGTAGAAAGATAATATCACAGCTGTTAATTAAACCTATTAAGGAAGTCTGAAGCTAACTACTCTCTGATTATAATAAATATTAGAAATGGGATATATTATACACTGGCTTTGATTTTACTTGACTTGATAGTTATAAGAGGCCTGTAGAGAATGTGTTATAATATACTTGGATGATATTGAACTGTTTACTTTCTTGAGAGATGGTGTCTTATTTAGTTACTGTAAGTATGATAAGACTTAGGAAGCCTTATCTTTAAGAGACATGCTCTGCAGACTTATATCAGGGCTTTAATATTATAGCTATATATAAAATGAGACCATATGTATTTTGGACGCTTGTGCTTATCAAGGACTGAGTATTTATCCATATCTTAGGTGATATGATTTTTGAATGGCTGTCCAGGGTCAAGTTAAAAAGGTGATTGTGAGGAATATTAACATCTGTGTTCCTATATACTTCTAGCCTTACCACAAATGCTATCATTGTCATATGGCAGAAAGTTAATTATCAAATACTCTAGAGATCAAGTACTTCAGCGTTCTAGTTTTCGCGAGCCTTTTGCTAGAAGTAAGAAAGGTAAAGAGGCCTTACAGACATTGAAAGCTATGTGCAATTATAGATGGATATATAAGTTTAAAATAGGATGCTTAAGTATATATAATCTTTTAAGTGCTTGATTGGCTGTCTGCTATATATAGTATCACTAGTTATAAGAAGGTTAGATAGCTATAGCAAAATTTCAGTAGTTTATTAGTCTCAAAGTCCAAATATTAATAAAATAAAGGCTGTAGTGCCTTCATAAAGTTTCTTATATATGATAAGATATTGAAACTCTTCTTGCTATTATCCCTTTAGCTTCTTTCTAGTCAGCCACTCACATGTCATGTTACCTAAGCAGTGGATGGACTCTTAGTCCCTAATAAGCAAGAAATTTTAAAACACTTGTTATCTCATTCTTCAGGCCACTATAACATTAAAGTCTAGAATGTGAATATATTAAGTATACCTTTAAAGGATGTGGTTTCCTATATCCTACCATGATTGATTGATCCCTGAATAAGATGCTATCTCTTGAGAGACTAGTCTGTTTGATATCACTCAGGGTAATAAATAACATGTTCTCTCTAGGTCTCTTATAAATTTTAAGCAGAGTGAAATTAATGCTAGTGTATAAATCTGGTTTATATTCTTCCTTATAACCAGAGAGCAGTTATATCAAGAGTTCCTGGATAGGTTCAGTTAGTGGGTTTAAAATTATCTTTCTAGATCATTTAAATGATGGCAACCCAATTTAAATTTATTCTAAAAGAGTAATTACATTAGCATCATGATCATTTAAGGCAAAAGACCATGTTAGGGCTCTTCTAAAAGGAATAAGCAAGGCCTTCTTTCTTTTATGTTTAAGATGTCTCCATGTAATTTTAAAAATATCTCATGTAATGTCTCTAGATATAATATCATGTCTAATAATCTGACTCAGTTATAGTAGCCCCTTGTACATAACAGGGCCTGACTTTAGGCATTTATATATAGTGAAAGTCAATTGAACCAATAGATACTATGCTGCTTGAAAGATATTGAAGAAGTGATGGCAGGTATGTATTGTAGAAAGAAGATTATTTAGATTCTTCAAATATGTAAAAATACACAAGAGAAGTTTAGAAGGCAGGTTAATAAATGATAGTGGGCTGGCTGTTGAGCTTGGGGGGGTGCATTAATGGCTTGTTACTGGTGTTTTTTATGATAATTTTATGGTAGATGTTTGGGTTAACACCTGGCAGGATTGCATAGAAGTATTAAAAGACATGTTAGATTGATGGATGTTTAAAATAAAATAAAGTTATGGTTTGAAGGGGTAAACATTGGTTTAGCTTGACTATATTTTACAGGGGTGGGATGCCTTATATTTATCTATTTCTAATCCCTGTTATGCTAAGATTTTATCCCGTGATACTTAACATGCTCATTAATTGGGTTGTTTAGGTACCCATGGGCGTGGGTGGGTTTTGGAGAGGTCTACTGCACCCTTGCCCGCATAACATATGATATAAGCGCATTTCTTGACTTTATTTAGGCGGGATATGGAATGGCTATCTTGATCTGAGTGACTGGTAGAATTTCTTTACTATAAAGAAGATTTTCTTTTCATCTGCCAGCTATATTTTAGATGCTATGGGAGATATTTAGAGTTGCATTGTATTTCTGAGTAGAACTCTTGAACCTCTACCTTTGTAACTTGCGTCCTTTTAGGAGTCTGATATAGCATTAACCTGTACTTTAACCAGGAAGCAGAAGCCGCATATTACTGTATCTCTATACCCAGATATACCCCTATGTTGAAGACCTAGGCCCTTCTCTCCCTCCTAAGGATACAGAGGCTATTTAAAGCGCTGTTATTAAATTTCAGATTTCTCTATCAGGTGGTCTATAGATTAATACAAAAGAGCCAGGAAAGCTAATGTGCTCATGGAACTGCCAAGCAGAAGACATTTATTTTAAAGGAGCCTAGCCTGATAGTTTTAATATGCTGGCATTTTATACATACAGCAGTGTATGATATTCTGAATCTTTAATTTTATTTATGCAGTTTTGAAAATCCTGTTTAAATTAAGTCTTGGCTTACTCACTGGAAATAAGATATTATTATTTATTATAGAATTTTCAATCTAATCCCACAGCCTTATGCGTCATGATGCAAATCTCACTTAGGGCTATAGTTTTATATTATTTAAATGAATATAGATAAAGAGGGACTTTAAGCCCTTAGATCTGATTATTTAGAAATTGTAAACATATGTGGAGTTTTGACCAGATTGTATCTAAATCTGCTTTTATACTAGGCCCCTGCTTTTAAATACAAATAATATTGCCTGAAACTGATAAGGAAACTCTCAAGCTCCATGTGCTTGTCACATATGATTTATAATATAAGAGTGACTTATCAACTGCTCCTTACAGCAAGGATCTGGGCACTGTAAGGTCTTTGAATGGTGTTAATAAATATAATGCTTAAAGCTATAGTTAGACTTGAAATATAACTTCTCAATGCTGAAAATCAAATAAATAAGACACTGGTTATATTTAATCTGGATTTCTTGTTTCTAGTTCAGTGCTGTTTGCATTTATATTGGTGCACACTGCTGGGAATGGATTGTATAAAGATAAGTTGCACGGCTTGGCCCCACCTGTGATACCATGTCCACAGCTTTGGCCCTGTAGTTCATTTCCTCCTGCTTGGTAGAGGGCGCAAACTGAAATATTAATTAGAAGGCTTTTACTTGTTCCTGAGAGACAGCAGGATATTCTCTTTGGCTTTCAAGATTAAACAGTAATCCATGCACCTGATGGAGAACATCTTTAATAGGCTGTTTCTGGTTAAATTAAGCACAAAGTTGCTCCTTTATTTTATAATGAGACCTTAGATAAGTAGTGTGATAGGAGTTTCTTAGTTTTAGGGCCTGGTTATATAGGGATGTTCCACTCTCTCTTGCAAATGATCCATATATTACCTGAACTAAATTCTTGAATGTTTTTTAAAGCTGTCTAGCATCTTGGACATTGGGATCTGCATTAGCCTCTTCCTTTTGGGCTTTGATAAGATCTACTGGTTTTCTTAAATTAATAATGTGTCCCTGGCCGGTGATTTCCTGGATAATAGTGTGCTGCTACTCACAGCCCTCTTAAATAGCATGAAAATCAGCATGTAAATAATCTGGTGCATAGTGCTTTTAATATATAGACCCTGAGGTGTGTTGTAGCAGAAGGTTCTGCTGGGCTTTATTAATCTTACCTATCAAGAGGTCAATGGCTGCTCTTAGAATGTCTCTTTGTAGAATACTCATAGCTGGTGTTAACAGCCTTGCCAGTGCCTTGATAAAACTAGTAGGAAGTAACTGAAAAGTTCAGCCCAGTGAGCTCACTGAGTTGTTTGAGCCAGGCATTCAGAGTCCTTACTGATATATCAAAGAGGCGGGATTTGAGGTCTAAAAGGAGCAAGGGAAGTGATCTGGTGTCCGGGTGAACCTGGAGTGCATAAAGCTGTGTTACTAAGAAAATATCTAGGTGATGGAATGCCCCTTTGCGCAATAGAAGTCTGAGAAACAAAGTTTTTAGACATAATAATAAGCAAGGCTCACTAGGAACTTCTGGAATCCCCAATATCAGGCTGGGGTTATTAGAAATATCTTTAGTTTAAGTATGCAGTAGGCACTTACTTTTGTTTCTTTTTTTCATTATATATCTTTGTCTTATATGGCTTGACCTCAAGAACCATCTGTGGCTGTTGTTGTCCAGTTAGGAAAAGCATAATTACTATGTTGGCATGTGTCATTGTAACTAGTGCCTCTGGCCTATGCCCCGTGATGCCTGTAAGAAGAATGAGTAACCCAAGCTGTATTAGATTTTATCCCTCACCACTGGTTATCCAAAGGACTACCATCAACTTGAAAATAACATTGGCATGAAGGATTAGTTTTTCTTTTTTCTCCGTGCGTAGACCGTGCTTCTCAGCTAATTAATTGCGGACCTGCTTTATTAGCAGGGGAGCTGGTTTGCATATAATTGCATTCACTTACCCTAACCATTCCCTCTTTAATGAATGCGGGAATAGACAGCCCTAATTTCTGCTGCCTTATTAGGGTCCAGTAGTTCTAATATGTCTGTATCATTGACGCAGCATCAATATAATCTCAATGATTAGTAATGGTGTAATTAAAAAAGTTTTATAATGTTTTAATGTTTGGGGGATCAATCACCATTAGTTAATAAGCATCTTGCTGGGTGTCTTTGGAGAACCTATAACCTAGTAAGCATAATTCTTCCTTTAAATCAGTGATTTCAGATAAGAGGGTCACATACTGATACCAAAGCTCCCACACCTAACCCTGCAGGATCTGGGTATTTTTCTCATACTTCTGCTTCTGAATCACGCTTTCATCAAGGTTTTGTTTATCCTTTAGCCAGTTATGTTGGCCATCATGTGGTAGTTCACACTGAGTGCCAGGCTGGCCTGAAGTATAGCCACCCTTGTTGGTTATACTGCTTTCTAGAGGGTTATTAATAATCCTTTCCTGGTAGCCATGTGCTTTTAACTCTATTATCTTTTCTCTATTCCAGGAGGACCTTAATTTCAAGTAGCCTGCATGTTATCAAGTGTGCTCTATGGCTGGTATGAGGTGGAGTAGATAACCTTGAGCTTACTAAAGCATTCAAGTGCATGCTGTCACCAGCAATGCAAGGGAACAGAACCTGTAGGGCATGGGGCTTATAAAAAGGCTTTTTGCTATCAAAAGTCCTGATAATAATGGAGGCCTCAACCTAGGGCTGATTATCCTAGAGAGGAGATAACAAGAAGGGGATGGGAAGGGGAGGATAGGACTCGCTATACCAGACAGCAGGGGATGTGGCATGTGCCTCTTGTTGAGCTCTTCTTAGGTCTGATCTGGCTCTACCGTACAAGTGAGGGTGGATGAACCCTTCTTTAAAAATATTTAACATCACCGCACAAAACATCCAATACATAGCAATTGCCCAGCGCTGGACTGTTGACTCGGAGTCGGACGGGCATAGAGAGTGAAATTAGTTCTGAGAATAACCATGAAATGACATGTTACTAGCCGGAGGCATCACATTGCGGGCCGCGCGAATGGCGGGTGCTGTGTGGTTGGCCATCTATTCTGATCCATGGTGCAGAGTGGGCTTTGTCTGGTAGCAACCATGGATGGTGAGTTGGGAGCTGGTGCAGGACAACCACAAAAGCGGCGCGGGAAGACCACAAACATGGCAGGTTCTGCACCGTAGGTTCGTTTAATCCTATAACATTGAAGCATATTTCTCTTATTATTAGTTTTATTTTATCAGGGTTTCAACCCATTCTTCTTATCTTTGAAGTAAGGTTAACTATCTTTTTTATTTTTATTCTTTAGTTTTCCCCTATTAGGGTATTTATTTAAGTATAAATAGGCTGGAAAGAAATTATCACATTTTTATTTAGTGCCTGATTTAAGCAAGCCCTAATAATAAGTTACTATTAAAACCATACTGTCTTGGTTCTTTAAAAGGATAATTATATATTCCTGAATATATTACTTAAGTTCAGGAAGTAACTTTAAAAAATAAGATAGGGCTTTTTTATTCTTAGGTTATCAGGGAAAATTTTATTCTAGAGTATTAAAATAAATATTAAATTTCCTTGAATCTTGATTATTTTTTTATCAGGCTCTTTTTATTTAGCTCATGGTATCTAGCTGTAAGATAGTTAAGTTTTAAATTAAAGTTATAGTCTATTTTTTAAAATAAATCCATGATTCCTGAATAATTTATTAGTTATTTATTAATTTTTTTTTTATGTATTAGTACTATCTCTGCTAACTGGCAGGGTTTATATAGCTAATAGCAGCTAGAATTTTTCAGGTGTTATTCTTATATTTTTCAGTAGCTCCTAGAAATAGGCTTTAAAAGTCATGTAATCATTCTTGTTATTATTATAGAGTAAAATTAAGAGTAAATATTAGAATATTTTTAAACTTAATTTCTAATTTTTAATTAGGGGATAAGGCATTCCATTTTAATGCATATTTAATAGTAAATTATCTTTGTTTTATTTAACTTTAGCTTGTAATTTTGCTATAATCTGTTACAGCTGATAATAAGTCTCTAATTATTATATTTTCTCTTGTAATTCACTAATATCTTGAGCTGAGATGTTTATATCAAGATCATATGCTTCTTCAGTACCTGAGTCTTCCACATGCAAAGGGGTAGATAAAGTAATTAATGTGAAAGGTATCTCCTTAGGTAGTTAAAGAAAAAGAATCAGAATTTATAAAGAAGTATAAAATAGTATAGAAACTATATTAACTAGGTAAGAAAAATAGAAGGGATAGTAACTGAAGATCTTATTCTTAAGTAAAAAGTAGACTGATTCTTACCAAATCCTCTATAATAGACTACCATTAACTTTTTTTATAGATACAGAAAAAAGGGTAATGATCTAGCAGTGACCTCAAGACTCTTCTAGAAGGTTACATCCATTGCATCACCAGCCTTACCAGGCTACCCATTACAGACTGAACCTGATCACTGCCTGAAGATATAATAACTTAAGAATTATTATTATTAAGAATTTTCAATAATTCTATATTATATTTAGATATTTTGAACTTTTTTTATTTTAAGAACTCTTATTATTTCTAGATATATTAATAACAAGCCAAGGTTATAGCAATCTCATGTTATTTCTGAATTATTTTATTCTACTTATTCATTATTTATTTCTGGAGATTCTCAAGATAATGCTAGAGAAAGCTTAGTTTAGACTCTAGAAGCTCTAACTAATTCTCAGCAGTCTCAAGATTTAATGCTAGTTTTATTTCTACTTTTTATAACATAGATTATTTATTATTTATATAAAATTCATGATAATAAGTGTAACCATGATAAGTGTACTTGGCATATTTTAAATAATAATAAGTTTAATTTATTATACAGTCTTTACCAGAGGAAGCGCAATATTCACAAGTGACTGATAAAATAAAACTATTTAAAGAAATATATTTAAACTAGTTATCATGACCAGTAACCTGATCATGAGAAGGTTATTTAAAGATATTTTTAAAAATATTATCAGCATAATGCTTTAGCATGATAGAATAACATGATTTATAAGAAAAATTAAGAAAAGGACCATGAACATGAGGAAATGCCTACTTATATTTTTTAGGGATAAAGAACTAAAAGAGAGAAAATAATGTTATAGAAACTCAAGCATGAGAGTTAGTGCTAACACTAGGCATTATTAAATAGAAGCCTTAGATCTAATTAAATAAACAAGGTAGAATCTCATGACATGTGATTACCAAGGAAGATGATATATAAATAATATAAAAATAATAGATATTAAAAAGAGAATTAAGTATATTTTATACTAACCTATTACTAATTTTATACTATAAGTATATATTACCAGGAACAGGAGGAATATATAAGAATACTTACTATTTACTGTATCTAGTTAATCTTTTAATTTTTCATGTTTAATATTATATTATTATCTAAATATACCTTTACTAGTATAACAAACTTGTTTAAACTATATTTTTATCTAAGGGGGACTTGCTTTTAACAGATAGCCTTATCTTTATCAAGAGCTACATGAGTCCAGGGACTCACAAGAAAGCACTAACCAGGGTCAGTGCTAGGGTTTACCATGAAGACCTTTGATCTAATCCCAGGGGATTAGGGTAAGTCAATCTTAACTAGCCGCAGAGCTCACGGGGAACCTAGGGTTAGTAAGGAAGCCAGGGCGACCTTACATAACAGATTTATTATAAGCTTAATTATAATTACTAAAATAGTTACATGCTCTAATATGCCTGGAAATTTTTATTTTATTTAGCTAGAAAACCAGGAATGGGTTATAATTATTAAATATATTAATTTAAGTGACTAGGTAATTCTTACATGTATTATCTTTAAAGGAAAGATTTATATAGAGGAATGGTATAAAAAAGGCCTTTTATCTTTTAACTAAAGAATTAAAATTAGTGATAATAACTAGATAACTGATAAGATAGGCCTTTACTAGCTTTAAAAGGTCTTTATACCTGCAACTACTGGCCATGTAGTAGACTGATATAGATTACTTGTTCTAGATAGTCATGAAAGTTATTTTATATCTTAGTTTAATAAGATATATATAGATAATAATATTATCTCTATCTACATGTCTTTTTATTCTTTATATCTTTTTTAGTCTCTAGATATTAATTATTTTAGTCCATTAAAGCGTGCATATAAAGGCTTATTAAAGTTAAGAATATGCCTTGAATATAATCATATTAACAAGCTTAATTTTCTTAAGGCCTATTTTACTGCTTATTAAGAGATTTTCAAGACTAAAAATATTTAAAATAGCTTTATTACAGCTAGCATATAGCCTTATGACACTTAAAGAGTGCTTAATAAGCTAAATATTACATTGGTAACTCCTACACTACCTAGCAGTTATAATAAAGTCTTTACAAGCTCATTAACCCTAGCAACACCTTATACAGTTTATTAACTACAGTGGCAAGCATTATCAGTAAAGAAACTGCTTAAAAAGGGCTCTTAAAGCCCTTCTTCACCTTTAAAAATGGCTTTACAGTAACTTATAAAAGGCTGTAAAATAGTTATATATAATGCTGTGATCCTAGCAAAGGAAAACCATGATCTACACCTAGCTAATAAAAAGAAGAAGCAAAAAAGGTGTCACTCAAGACACCAGATAACTCCTAATCAAGGCCCTTCTATACAAGAAGCCCGGGATCTAATAGGACAGAGGAATGAGCAAGAAAATGCTGGAGAAGGTCAATCTCTAGAACCTAGGACAGCGCCTTCAGCAGCGCCAAGACGTGCTCCACCTACATGTTCTAATTGCCATACTAAAGGGCATACTAGATTTCAATGTTCTACACCTTTAAATTAGCTACTTTTAATGAAAAATGCGTGTTTTGGTGGTTGTGAATACCTTCAAGTTTTCGACCGTGGCCGAATTCGATGGGGGTGGCTCGCTCGGTTGGGAATTACGTTATGGCAGATCTGTGCCAACCAAGTACAAGTCAAGAGTTGAAATGCTTGACAAATAATGGATTAGATTTATCTTGCCTTGCAACAATGACCTTCTTGCCAGTCCAACATGCCTATTGTCATAACTCGGCCATTGCTCATGAACTGAGTCAAAGGTTGGGTACCTTAGGTACACTTCCTTAGCTGCCTAGTCTAGAACCCCTGTGGAGTGGGGCAGATTGATAAGATAATCTAGCACTGCCACCATCGACACTCCCCACTCCAAAAATTTTCCTTTTGACCGACCCCCTGACCTGAGGATCTCACTCTCACTGCACCCCGTCACGGACTCAATCACTCGCATCGTGTTCATCCTCCATGCCATCCCTCTCGTGCTAGATCACCCTCTCTTCCCTCCCAACCTTGCCTCCCCCCTAAGAATATGACTTCTCTCTCCGATTACGAGGCCACTACCACGGCCCTTGAGCACGAGTCCACCGTAACCCACAGAAGCAGCGACGAAGAGGGACAAGAGCCGCCACAATATACCCGAGAAAATGACCCATTTCAGCTCGCCTCGAAGCTCAAGTCGGACGAGGAGATACGGCAGATGAAGGCCAACACCTCTCGGAAAAGAGACCCCACCAATGATAAGAAAATGGTTGGGCAAACGGCTTTAAAGCAGGCCCTTACGGCTCGGAAACTTCAGGGCTTCTATGAGACTCAAAATGAGAATATCCAGCGGATGCTGAAACCCGTCGAGGACCATGTCCGGGCAGCCCGGGAGCTGAATGTCGACAATCGTCTCAAATACCGCATTGCCGTATACGGCAGTTTCGCCGCCAACATCATCCTCTGCTTTGTTCAAGTGTACGGTGCGGTGGCTTCCGGGTCGCTGTCGCTGTTTACTACCATGGCCGACGCCATCTTCGATCCCATGTCCAACCTAACTCTCCTCCTGTGTAATAAGGCTGTCAACCGAGTGGATCCCCGCAAGTTCCCGGCCGGAAAAGCTCGCATTGAGACTGCTGGTAATATCTGCTTCTGTTTTCTTATGACGTCCGTTTCCTTCATCATCATCGCGTTCTCCATTCGCGAGCTCGCTGAAGGTTCTGAGACCAAAACCTCTGAATTCCACCTCCCCTCGATCATTGCTGTTGCTGTTGCGTTTGCCACGAAGCTGGTCCTCTTCTTCTACTGCTGGGCTCTTCGCAACCAGGTCTCCCAGATTCGGATTCTGTGGGAAGATCACCGGAATGACCTGCTTATCAATGGCATTGGTCTTTGTACCTCCGTTCTTGGTAGTAAGGTCCGCTGGTGGATTGACCCCATGGGTGCTATCATTCTCTCCGTGCTGGTAAGCGCGTTGTGGCTGCACTCTGCATATGGAGAATTCCAATTGCTTGTTGGTATCTCCGCTGATACCAACATGCTGCAGTTAATTACATATATCTGTCGGTCCTCTCCAGCCCATATAAGCCTATCAACTTCGAGACTAACGATTCCTCTAGCTATGACCCACTCTCCCCTCATCACCGCAATTGACACCGTGCGTGCGTATACCTCCGGCCCGCGCCTACTCGTCGAAGTTGACGTCGTCATGGACGCATTCGAGTCGTTGCGCGCCACCCATGACGTGGCTGAGGAACTTCAGAGTAAGCTTGAGTCTCTCCCAGACATTGAACGGGCGTACGTCCACGTAGACTATGAGACCACCCATAAACCCGAACACTTCTTGAAGAAGGAACTATGATCATGATTGGGTTTCGCTTATTGCTTTCCTACTATTGCCTGCATTCCATGGTTGGTGGGAGATTCGATGGTGGTTCCGAAAAGCCTTGAGAGCGCGAGATATCGCCGGTGGCGTAAAATTTGGTGTCTAGTAAATAGAAATACAATTAGACTTTTGCTTTTCCCTGTTACCGGGAGTTGTGGCCTCTGTACCCCACGATGCGGCTTAGTGCAGATCACCATTTCCCGTGTGCTATAGGAGTTTGATGTTGGAAGGATGAAGTATATGACGTTGATTTCATCTGCCTTGCACATTCTAAATTACTACTTAGTTGTGCTATTCTAACCAATGTCCGTGTTGTACCTGCCTGTCTGCCTTGGCGAAGTGCACCCTTCCCACGTGGCCAGTCGAGGATCTCTCAGCTTACGGTCTCTCGGTTCTCGTATTGTCGGGATGATGCGCACAATCCTTTCACAGATGATTAATTTACGAAAGACATAATGCGAGCCCTCTCGGCAGATATGCCAGCTGTCAGGAGACGATCAGTAAAAATCTGACATCACATCTCCCAGCTCCAGAACATTTTTGTCCCAGTCCACTGTTATTGCCCCAAGAAAAAAGTGAAAAATCGATAGTGGTGTGGTAGTCGATGGATCCACGAGGCGGTGAATCGGGGGACGAATACGAGTACGAACTCCACTGATACTAAACCCAAGACTGAATTGGGATACCTAGAAGCCTTATATTTCAACAGCCACCCCCCGTCAAGCTCTGCACTTTGATTATTATCCGAAGAGACCCAATTATTCACATAGCATGGATGAACTCTTCCTTCCGGGAAGTTTACAGGAGGGAACTCAGATCCGAGGTAACGTAAAACTAGCATACCGCCCGGCTATCTGGCTAACCTGAGCAGAGGACGGTCGCATCGACCTGGATCTAGACTCTACAGCCTGCAGAGCAGTGGCAAGGCTGATCCCCTATTCGGTACCTCTAGAAGATCAGCCCCTGGAACCACCCCCAGTGTACGAGGAGGTGCAACAGATTGGAATTACCCTCAATATCGTAATCCAGGTCGTGGGGAGCCGGGGAGATGTCCAACCATTTGTTGCACTCGGAAACGAACTGCAAAAACATGGCCATCGCGTGCGCCTCGCCACGCATGATGTCTTTGCCTCGTTTGTCCGGGATTCAGGCCTGGAGTTTTACCCCATCGGCGGCAATCCAGCAGAGTTGATGGCGTACATGGTGAAGAACCCAGGCCTGATCCCGCAGATGAAGAGCATACGTGCGGGGGATATCCAGAAGAAAAGAGCCATGGTTGCGGAAATGCTTGACGGCTGCTGGAAGTCGTGTATCGAGGATGATCCGGTCTCTGGTGCGCCCTTTGTCGCTGACGCAATCATCGCCAACCCACCTAGTTTCGCGCATGTCCATTGCGCGCAAGCCCTCGGCATCCCGGTGCATCTCATGTTTACCATGCCGTGGAGCAGTACCAAAGCGTTCCCGCATCCGTTGGCAAATCTTCGATATTCCGATACTAGTGAGCAGACGGCGAATTATCTTTCGTATGCGATTGTGGAATGGATGACATGGCAGGGGTGAGCTAGATTCCTTGTAGACATCCTGTCCTATTCTAACAAGTTGAAGTCTCGGAGATATCATTAATAAATGGCGATCGAAAATAGACCTGGAGCCGGTTCCAGTCACCGAGGGCCCTATGCTTGCGGAGACACTGAAAGTCCCGTTTACATATTGCTGGTCTCCAGCCCTGATGCCAAAGCCGGCAGATTGGCCGGCACATATCGGTAAGCTATCTTCACTACGGTACGGATACTAACTCAGACTGACTCGAGTTTAGATGTTTGTGGCTTTTTCTTTCGTGACCCACCTCAATACACACCACCCAAGTCACTCGAAGCGTTCCTGCAGGGCGGACCACCACCCGTCTATATCGGCTTTGGAAGCATTGTCATCGATGATCCTGGAAGGTTCACTGCTACAATCCTAGAGGCTCTCCGAGCCGTCGGAACCCGTGCCATCATCTCTCGAGGCTGGAGCAAACTAGGTGGAGAAGCATCAAACGACACTTATTACATTGACGACTGCCCTCACGAATGGTTATTCCAACATGTGTCTGCGGTTGTACACCATGGAGGTGCTGGGACAACAGCCTGTGGTTTACGAAATGGCCGTCCAACTACGATCGTTCCCTTCTTTGGAGAGTAAGTTCGTTACTCTAAATTGAAGTAGTATTCTCACTTATATTCTTAGTCAACCCTTCTGGGGAAACCTGGTAGCTGCCTCCGGTGCAGGCGCTAAACCTATTCCCTATCGCGACATCGATCCCCAGAAGCTAGCACAGGCGATTAGATTCTGTTTACAACCGGAAGCACAATCCGCCGCGCAGAGTATCGCAGCTAAAATGGAGCTGGAATACGGGGTCAAGGAAGCCGTCCACTCTTTTCATAGCCATTTACCTTTGAAACAGCTGCGATGCTCAATTATTCCCAATCAGCCAGCTACATGGAAGTGCTCCTCTCCGCCTACCCGACTATCCAAAGTCGCGGCACAGGTATTGCTTGATCATCTAAGGGTCAATAAAAATAGCCTTCAGCCGTGCGCTCCCCTCCTCTATCTGGTCATCGGCACGAACGAAATCTAACACAAAGCAGGTACGAAAGCAACCCGATCATAATTGTCAATCGACGCTGGGATCCTATTACTGGAGCTACATCCGCTGCCATCGGGACTGGTGCAGGCATGGTCAAGGCCACGGCCGACATGGTCCGCAAACCATACCAAGAATATACCGAATTCCGCGGGCGTTCACAGACATCACAACCTAGCATCACACGCTCACAAAGCACACCTGGTGCAGGCATCGTATTAACCACACCTTCAGGGCCCGAGACGTCTCATATCGGCGACAGCACGTCATCCACCACGCAAAACCACAATCTAGCCAAGTTACAAGCAACTGGTGCCATCGCCGCCGCAGGAGCGAAGGGGATTGGGAATATCATGGGATCGTACTTCAAAGGTGTTCTGGTCGATATTCCTTTGGCAGCTGCGGATGGGTTACACGCCATGCCGCATATCTACGGAGAGGAGGTCAGGGACCACGGCACCGTCCGAGACTGGAAATCGGGCGTTATAGTTGGAGCCAACAATTTCGCGCATGGCTTCAAGGACGGGATCTCAGGGCTGGTCGCTCAGCCGTACAAGGGGGCGAAGCAAGAGGGAACGGTGGGTGCAATCAAGGGGATGGCCAAGGGGACGCTAGGGATGGCGACGAATATCGGTTCGGGTATGTTTTTTTTTTTTTTTTTTTTTTTTTTTTCGTGATCCTGGATCCAACAAGAAGCTAACGATGGTCAACAGCCACTTTAGGATTAGTAGCGTACCCAGGACAAGGCATCTGCAAAAGCCTCCATGCTTCGATCAAGTCGAAGAGGCGGAAAGAGGTCGCCAAAGCACGGCATCGGGAAGGGGAATACCTGGCACAGAAGGCTCTGGCTGACGGGCTGGATCGATCGTCTGTAATCCGGGGGTTTGAAGCTTTCAAACGAGGGGGGCATCAGCAGAGGTACGACACTTGGGATCGAGCGAGAGACGAGGGCATTCGTCCCGTCTCGACCGAGTGAGCACCAATAGCATAGAAGAAGACTGGGGTTAGAAGTGAAAGACGCGATTTCTCATGACCTTCACGTATCGTTCCACGGCACGCATGAGCTGTAACCAACCATATAGACTCCAGCGATTGATAATAATCTCATAATAGAGGCGTCAAATATCTAGAACGATTCAACGAGGTAGATAAATGAGTTGGAAGTCTGCATGACCTCGTATTCGGGCTTGGATTCCCGAATAGGCGACTGATGCTGTATCGTGCTGTTGGATAGCCTCAGCCACCCGACAGCCATCGCAGGGCCTAGATCCTCGGTTCTGACACACTGCTTTCCCTACGAATCGAAGTCTTTGACAATCCTCAAGGGGGGAGGGTTACCGGTGACATCATGAAACCCCTGGTAACCTTATATAAAGGCGCAGTGCCGGGACTCTATAGCCCCCAAACTCTCAACAACAGCAACAACATCCTACAAAAAACATAGAGGACTTCTCATATTTACGGATTGAAGACCGACTACAAAATGACCACTCATATGATCCCTCCAACCATCCGCGCCCTCCTCCAAGCAGACCCCACCTCCACAAAAATAACCCTCGTCAGCCGGCCCCCTCCCACCCCCGATTTCTCCAAATCAGAGCATCTCATCCGAGTCTACGCCGCCTCACCCTGCGCCGGTGAGCTCCTCTGGCCCACCGCCGTCAACATCCCGGGCAAGGAAATCATCACCTGCGACGACGTCGCCGGTCTCGTCATCTCCGGCCCTGCAGACTCCCCTTTCCAACCAGGCGCCGAGGTCTACGCGCGCACCAACTACTGGCGCCCGGGATGCGCACGAGACTACACCCTCGCCACGACCGAGGAACTCGCCCACCGGCCGCAAAACCTCTCCTGGGCCGAGAGCGCCGCGACGCCTCTCTCCGCCGAGACAGCGTGGCAGGCACTCTTCACGCACGCGGGAATCGGCCCCTTCGGCAGCGCGAACTGGACTGGGAAGCGCATTCTCGTGACCGCCGCTGCAGGCGGGGTGGGTGTCTGGCTGGTTCAAATCGGGCAGTTACTCGGCGCAGAAGTAATCGGGACGTGTGGACCGCGGAATACCGAATTCGTGAAGACCCTTGGGGCGTCGGAGGTGCTGGACTATCACACGGTTGACTTCAAGGCATGGGGCGCAGAGGAGCGGAACAGGGTGGATCTAGTTGTTGATTGCATCGGGGGCAAATCGCTGGCAGATGCATGGTGGTGTTTGAAGGATAACGCGACCATTATTAGTATTTATCAGCCACCTGAGCAGAGACGGCCGGAGGGGCTGGAGGTGACGGGGGTGGCTCCGAAGTTTTTCATCGTGACGCCGTCTGGGAGGGACTTGGAGGAGGTGACGAAGTTGGTGAAGGAGGGGAAGTGTCGGCCTGTGGTGGATAGTGTGTGGCCGTTGGAGCAGTTTGAGCATGGCTATGCGAGACTAGACGGTGGGCATGCGAGAGGGAAGGTGATTTTCGATCTTTTGTTGAATGCTCCGAAGCAGTGATTAGGTGCGGTTTCCTGCATATACTTGGAATTGGTGGATTTAACCTGTTAACTGGGGTTTACAAATAATGAAATAATGCGGATCAGTTTTGTTCTATTCAAATGCAATTATCCTTTCCTAGGTCGCCAAACTCCAGTAACAATATCAGATTTCAATCCGGTCCTCATTTGGCCTGGTTCACAACCGCATCGACCATCTGTCCGCTCGCTCCCAGGTACTGCAGAGGGTCGCATAAGCCGGCCAATTTGTCGTCAGGGATAGTCCCGCTAAGCGCGGGACTCTCTCGCAGCACCTCGAGCAGTGTGCGGTTGTTCTCGATAGCCGTCTTGCAGGCCTCATATACAACATCATGGGCGTTCTGTCGCCCGATAAACGGAGCCAGCCCCATCATGACCGCCTCTCCGACAATGAGCCCGCGGGTGCTGTTGAGATTCCTGCTCATAGAATCTGTCTTGACCACTAGACCTCCGAGGGCAAAGTTCGTCTGGAACAGGGCGCCCACGGCGGTCACGAAAGCCTCGGGAACCGCAACCCATTCCAGGTGCCACGGCCCAGAGGCCCGCTCAAAATCCGTGATCATGGCGTCGAGCCCCAGACTAGCGTGCGAACGGAGGAGCTTTGAGGCTGCCAGAATCACCTCGCTGGAAATGGGGTTCCGTTTCTGGGGCATTGTGGATGAAGCGCCGCGGTGGGGGACGAATGGCTCCGACACTTCATCAAACTCATTGGAGGACATGATCATGACATCCAGCGCGATCTTGCCCAGAGTGCCTCCAACCAAACCCAGGTAATTCAGGATCTCCGCAATATTATCGCGCGCGACGTGCCAGGTCACCAGAGGATCCTGCAGGCCGAGTTCCTTGGCCAGTTGGGCGCGGACGCGGAGGGCGGTTTCGGGGTCCTGGAGGGAGGCGAGGGTTCCTGCTGCGCCTCCGAATTGGACAAGGAGGCATCTTCGTTCTATTTCGTCCAGTCGCTCTTGGTGACGAAGAATGCTCGACAGATACACCGCACATTTATAACCAAAGGTGCAAGGCAGGGCGTGTTGGAGGTGGGTGCGACCAGCCATTGGTCTATCGGGATTAGCATACGAGGAGTGACCAGGAAGGGAAGAGAAGGCCGTACGTATCACGATGCTTTTCAGCCAGTCCCTTTAGGGTGGTAGCTAGTGTTTGAAGTTCTCGCTGGAGGAGCTTGATACCGCGCTTCATTTGAAGCATGGCTGCACTATCTTGGATGTCTTGAGTTGTCGCGCCCCAGTGGATGTACTTGCCCATGTCACCAGGGGTTCCCTCCACCAGTTGCCTGACCAGAGGCAACACGGGATAGCCGACAATGTCTGTTTCCCGAGCCAGTCGGTCGAAGCTGAACATAGCAGCAATCAGTATAATTGGAATCAGAACATGACTAGGACAGTATACATACTCCAGCTTGATTTCGGCCAGTGATTTTGTGATCGCCTCCCCCGCCTCCTGGGGAATGACACCCACGGAGGCCTCTGCACGCGCCAGAGCGCCCTCAACCTCTACCAAACACCCCACGTAGGCATCATCTGTGAAGATATCGCGGATCTCCTGGGTTCCGAATAGATTGCGAAAAATACGCGAATCAAACGCCGAGGTCGCCATTGGGAGTAGGGGGGCAGTTTTTTGGAGAAGGAGCGATGAGTGTTGGTATCGAGTTAAAACCCCAAGTAGCGACTCGGTGGATCTTATCGAGGACAGGACTCAATTGATGCGACATTTTTTTCAAGCAAGCGCGGGGTATGGATGATTTATTGCATGTTTCGCAATGGCTGGAGTTGAGCCGAGGAGGCCAAAATGCAGGCTGTCGGGATAGAGCCTTATCCCGAACCCACCCAACACGCTACCAAGAGGCACAGACATCGGCTCATGACCCTATTATTCTTCCTCGGCAAAGAATGGATCTATGCTTCATGGACTGGAGGATTTTGCATGGTGATGGAGATCCTTTCCTGGTTCTTGCTCCACGCCGGTTTCAGGTTCATAACTTTGTCATCTGCACAAGCATAATTCTACGTTGCCTGTTACGGGCCGCATTACTCTCGCCAATCACGCGCGAAGGGGATCTGAATTCTCGCATCTCCTCCTTGAACAACGCGAGGGGTATCGCATCGAATCAGCCATGGATGCGCCTCCCGATCATCAAAGCACGAGGAAAGTAGGTCAAGCTTGGTATGTTCTCACCCTCGCTGTCTCAATCCGTTCAACCCAAAGCCGAGTCGAGTGGAGCTGACGTGCCACAGTGACCGCTGCCGCAAGTGTGCTCATGTTTCGCCCCCATGCACCCATCCCGTCGTATTAACAATAGGCCAGGAAAAAGATCAAGTGTGATGGGACCTTACCTGCTGTAGGAATCATTGTCCGTCCACATCATAGAAACAGAAGTAACGTGTGTAGTGCCGGAATTGCGTCAAGGCCGACAAATCCTGTGAATCGTCGGCGAGACTGCAGAGAAACACCCGAGTAAGAGGGTAAGTCAGCTGAACCATATACAGGAATTCGCTCAAATTTGACTCGAACAGGTTTGTATCGGATGATACGCTAGTTCAAGAGCTCCAAAATCAGCTAGCAGAATGTCAACAGAAGCTGCACGTGGAGCGCGAGACAAGTGCCATTCTGCGTCAACAGCTGGCACAGTTGGATCCATCGACAGTGGCAGGGCAGAGTGCATACCCAGCAGATACCTCTCTGCAAACACCTTTCCCGACATCGAATTTCGGAACAGCACGGCCGCCTGAGGATCCCGCGTTTGTGATCAAACACATGGGCCGTATGGTCCTCGATGAGACGGGCGTTGGTCGCTTTGCTGGCTCCACAACGGGCGTCCATTTTGTCCTAAGTGTCGAGAAGGAGTGTCAGCAAACTCTCGATTTGGTGGATCGGTTCCCCGAGAGTTGCTACCGTCTTCACCTCGCGCAGCCGCCCTATCCCGAGATGCCCATCTCCAGTGAAGCTGTTATCGCACCCATCGTGGCTCCGGTTTCTCCCGGCGACTCCCTGGAGGAACAGTTACGTTACTGTTTAAGCCGCCCCTTGGATTTCTACATTCAACAAATTGACGATTTCATCCGCAGCTGGGGAGCATTCTGCCCTGTTGTGGTTAAAACGAACCTAGTTGCGGATGTTCACGCACTGCTCTCCCACGGCAACGACTACACTCCTCCCCTTCATATTGACCATGCAACTCTTTCCATGATATCGTTGATCGTAACTATTAACCGTCTAACCAAGGACATAGCAGGTCACTCAGATGCCCGAGCGGATGATTCACGCCAACATGCTCGGTTCGCGGCTGCCCTGCAAGACCGCGTTGTTGCGCGCGGGGACATCAAATGTCTACAAGTCCTAGTTTTGTTCTCTTTCTACCATCAGCTGAGTGGGAAAAGACTCTCTCTTGTCAGATTAAACGGCGTTATGGTTCGGATAGCCCACTCTCTAGGGCTCCATCGGCACGCGAGGCGTTTTCGAATGAAGCCAGGTGAAGTCGAACTACGCAAACGCCTCTGGTGGTGGATATATTCGTTCGACCGGTAAGACAACGGCCTTTCTGTGCTGAATCCAGGCATTACCAGCTGACTTGTATAGGATCGCCTCCGTAGTCCACGGCCTTCCACCTCTCATTAGCGACGATGATGTCGACAATGACATGCCTGTGGACTGTCATCTGGACGACCTTGACGCGGCCGAACTTTCCCACCCTCTTCCCGGCGAGACCACCGGGGTATTTTTCTTTAACCAGTACGTCCAGTTAGGCAAGAAGATATCTTCCATCCTACGGCTGTTGTATACAACAACTCAGCGTCGCGATGGGGTGTCGAAGATTGATCGACTTGAACGAGATTTGCGCGTTTGGAGTCAAAACCTCAGTCCTTACGATTATACCCAGGGGCTGAAGACTTCCTCGACCACACACTTGGGATCTGGCCTGATGATATACTGGCTTCATCTTCTCACAAATCTTGTGGCGGTGCTTATTCATCGCCCTGGCCTTACCTTCAATGACGACACCGAGCAGTTCGCTAGTTGTATGACCAGTGCCGTTCGATCTTGTCGTGAAATTCTTCACCTCCTGCGTATGTCGGAGGGTGAGAACTATCTCCGGAATCTGTGCCCCATTGGGCCAGCATTAGTGTTTCAGTGTGCTTTGATGGACGTTTATTTCCACTGCAAGTCTAGCGTCGCTAAACTTTCCAACGCATCCAGTCTCTCCGACACCCTAGCCACGGTTTCGACAGGAGTAGAAATCCTACAGATGTACATGCTAGATGGTCAGTTTACCGTGCCAAAGGAATTTTCTCCAGAAAGCTTCTACTACCGCTCCATAAGTGAGGCAATCGCGACACTCCAGAGGCTAGTGGGGGACCTTCAGAGCCGGGAGCCCCAGCCCTATGCAACCGGACCACCACTAGCTGAGGACCTCGAAACGCCGTTCGACCCCCAGAGCTGGAGTGGCAATGCACTCGAGGAATTGAATTACATGACCTCGATGGACTGGATACATGGGCTCACCGATCCTTTCGGTCATCTTCCGCATCTTGGAGGTTAGACACCGGCCCGCTGCCCGCCCCGAGTCTCGGAATAGGGCCTTATCCCGCAGCTAAGCCTGGCGCACCAGCTACTCCGGAGTAAACCCGACAAGACGTGTACCCACAGTCATGTTTGAGTTCGGCTCGCATTCTTATTCCGATAATTTCTTTTCTCAACCCGCGTGGCCAGGCACAGAAGAGTGTCTTGGGGCATGACGAGGGGGAAAGTCTTTAAATTCCCCAGATTTCCCCATACTGCATACCGCGGGGGAAAAGAACGTACATCTCCCAGCAACCTGTCGCTCGCCATGTCTCTTCAACGTTCCTGGGGATTGCGCGGTCGCGCCCTCACCCTGGCGCAGATGGCGTTCATCGTCGCCCCTGCTTATATTCTGTTTGGTTATAATCAAAGCAACCTGGGCGGCCTTGTCTCGTTGTCAGACTGGGTCGAGCACTTTCCTCGCATCGATACCAAAACCACCACTGGTGCAGAAAAGAGCAACAATGCCACCATTCAAGGACTTGTGGTCGCCACCTTCACCCTTGGCGCCCTACCGGGATGCTTGTCTTGTTCTTATACGTCGGAGAAGTTTGGACGCCGACCGGTGATTTTCTTTGGTGCCTTGTGCACCCTCGTTGGCGAGATCCTAGAAGCATCAGCATTTCAACTCCCGCAGCTTATTGTTGGGCGGCTCATCCTCGGTGCTGGTGTCGGCATGCTCAGTGGAACCGTCCCAACCTGGCAAAGCGAGTGCTCCAGCTCGAAGAACCGGGGAAAGCATATTGTTCTGGACGGCCTTTTCATCAGTCTAGGATACGTTCTACAGGCGTGGATCAACCTGGGCTTCTACCAGTTCGAAACCGGTCCGGTCACTTGGCGTCCCCCGGTTGCGATTCCCTGCTTCTTTTCGCTTGTCCTGTTGTCCGCTGTCTTCTTTATGCCCGAGTCTCCACGATGGCTAGTGCGCCAAAATAGAACAAAAGAAGCCCATAATGCCCTCTCCGCTTTCAGAGACCTGCCAGAAGACTCTACAGAAGTTAGGGGTGAGGTGTCAGGCATAGAGGCATCCCTGGAGCAAACGGCCGGCAGCGCTGCCTCTCTGTTGGACTTGTTCAGCATGGGAGAGGGCCGACTCCTCTACCGTTTCGGTATCTGCATCCTTCTCCAATTTTTCCAGCAAATGTCCGGCGGCAACCTCATCTCAGTCTACTCCACCGTCATCTTCCAGGACGGTTTGAACCTCGACGCACAGACATCCCGTATCCTCTCCGGCGGTACCCTCACCTGGAAATTCCTCTCCTGTTTCGTCTCCTTCTTCACTATCGATCGACTAGGGCGCCGCTTCGCACTCATGGTCAGCGGCACCGGTATGGCGACATGCATGATGGGACTAGCAATCGCCACCTCGTTCCCTGATTCCAACTACGCCGCCCAGATCATCAGCGTGCTGTTCGTCTTTCTCTTTAACTTCTTCATTCCGATCGGCTTCCTCGGTGCCAATTTCCTGTATTGCACAGAAGTCGCACCGATTCGACTCCGAGTCGCAATGTCCAGTATCTCCACTGCCAACCATTGGCTCTGGTAAGTTGAGCCATTCACTATTTCCCGAAATGCTTCTCCGCTAACTAAAGACTAATATAGGAACTTTGTGGTCACAATGATCACCCCCGTTGCGATCCAGAACATCGGCTACCGATACTACATCGTCTACACCTGCATCGGTGCCCTCATCCCATTCACTATTTACTTCCTGTATCCAGAGGTCAGTCCACAACATTATACAAAGTCATTGCATCATAAGCACTAACAGAAAGTCAGACCATGGGCCGTAGCTTAGAAGAAATTGATCTCATCTTCAGAGAAAGTCCCTCCGTTCTCGCCACGGTCAAGTACGCCCAGAGACGGCCTCGTATCCCAGTCGAAGAGCAACTCCCAGAGGCAAAATCGATCACGGAACATGACGAGGATGTATCTATCGCAGATGAGAAGGTGTGATGTGGTCTATTCTAGATCCGGCCGTGTTTCTTAATGTCGGGACCTGTCTACACTACCTAGGTATACTCAGAGCGGTGGCATATAAACCTAGCATAGAACCACGTAACAATCCCCGGGATATCTCTACATCCACATTTGAGAACAAAAAGAGTCACCTTCATAATACCACAATAAACCGTTCCAACCCTCCATTCCTGATAATATATACCTTTCGCTATATTTACAACCCGCCAGTACCTTAGTCGCCATAAATCCTGCTCACCCATGCACCGTCCCCGCAATAACCATCTGCCCCCAGAAATACAACCCATACCCAACCAAAATCCTCCCCCACCCCCGCCTCCCAGCGTCCTCCCCCCTCCCGAACGCATCCCTCGCAACAAAAACATCACTAACGACAAACATCCCCGCCCCCAGAACCCGCTGGTACGGCCACAGCGTCCCAAACTCCAAGGGCGCCGTCGACGTCGCAGCCGCAAACATCGCGCTGATAATCACCGCATAGATCGAGACCAACGGCTTCATATCAGCCGGGATGAGCAGATCGAGCACGTTGCCTGATCCCGAGGAAGTCGTTGCCGGGGGGTAGATGACGCCGAGCCACTTGGCTAGACCCATGGTGGAGACAAAGGTGGCAGTAAAAGTTAGCCAGGAAGTTTCGGGGGTGTCGTGGAGGAAAGCCGCGACGTAGGCGATGTGGGCTGCAGCGAAGGCGAGGACCCCGAGGTGGAAGGAGAAAGATGGTTTCTTGGGCTGTGCGGGTGTTTTATCGATGGTTGCGCTGGTGGGGTAGAATTCGCGGCGGGATGGGAGGAGGCAGTAATCCCCGACGAGCGAGAAAGCGAGTCCTATCGTTACGAGACGGGGGTAGGGAGCTGAGACGGTAGATGTGAGGAGGAGTGGACCGCTCAGGAATGCGACTGAGGAGAGCATCTTGAAGATCGAGGTGCCGGCTAGGGATCTGGACTTGTGCTCTGAGAGCACGAGGGCGGGCAGGGCCCCTAGCAGGAGGGGTATTGCTGGAGAGGGAGGGAATGAGAGAACAGGCGGCATTTTGGTGATGGATATTTACTGCTTGGGTATTTACCGGACGATTCGAATAGAATCACAAGAACCAGGGGGATGGTGAGTTGATATAGCGAGGTTCTTGGCACAATCTGTGGAGAACATGACCGCTTCGTGCCTCGGGTCTTTCCCCTTTTTGTTTTTACAAATTCGCTGAAGCTCGACGCCGATTTGCGGTATACGATCACGTGCAAATGCGAAACTTGCAATTCCTAATAAATCATGGCGTATACTTCCCCGAAATGCTATTCCGGGATAATAGGAGGGTAGATAAAGAGTGGAATATCACCTTATCAGCCTCCGAGGGCCAATCATGGGTGCTTGGTGGGTGGTTATGAGGATCCGACGTCGAGTCAACAGTCGACCTAATCCTCGCTATACAATTCCCTCTGACTTAATAGTAGTGCACAATTCCGCTTTCAATATGCCTAGTGGACCTCTAGCTGTTGAATCCTAGGCTAAATTGTCATTATAATAATGAGAGCCGCCTCAAACCGCCACTTCACTACCCTGAACTGGTCCTAACCGCGCCAATTCCTGCTGCTTCATCTCCATAGCCGCCTTCAGCCGCGCCGGGATAATACGCTCGCGCGCCGTCGAAATCCTCCAACCCTCCAATCGCTCCTTTCCTAACGCCAGAAGCGTCTTCTGCTCCACCAGACTATACTGGCTCGGATCATCTCGGTCAAAGTTGAAGGGCTGTTTGAGGCCCACTGCCGGGTTGGTGATAATCCTCGGGACCCGAAGACTGTTCTTCGACGCGGAGTGGCACATGAACGGGTGCATTAGGATGACGTCTCCTGTTTCGCCGGTCATCTCATGGAAATCGGTACACTGCTCGAGGATCGAGGAGTAGAAGGCTTTCCCGCTGTGTTTGGGTGGTTCGCCGCGGGGGACCATGTAGGGGGATACACCTTCTGGATGATCGTACTACCCGCAGTATATCAATATAAACTATCCATCTGTCCAAAGTCGGGAATAGAAACAGGTCAGTGATTACCAAATGCTTCGCGATCAGGGGGATCGCATCTGGGCAAATCATCGTCCCTCCTCCGTGCTCCTTGATATCCGTATACAAGGGGATAACCAAGAGACCTTGCTCAGGAGAATCCAAATAATGCCAGAAAAAGTCCCCGTCAACGTGCCAATCATCTGTCCATCGTTCACTAAGTTAGTCCCTCCCAGATTGTACGAGTTGGTACGTAATACATACCTAAATCCTTCGGGGCCGGCCACCGACCCTCCCATTCCGGTGTGCCCAGGTTGATAATCCACCCATCGCTCCAGGTAGAGGAGATATCAGACACTCGATCTTCGCCACCGCACAGCTCACAGATCGCAGCCCAGGCCTTCGGGGCGAATTCATGCACGGGCACGGTTCGATGGCGCGGCATGCCGATGCGTTCTTTCTCCCAGGTTGATTTTTCGGTGGGGGAGTAGCCCAGTCGGGTCCAGATATCGCTGGTCCATTCGGCGGCGGTTTCGCGGGAGAAGCATTTGGGTATGCGGACGTAGCCGTATTTGAGGAAATGGGATTTTTGGTCGGCGGTGAGGACGGTGGTGTTGGCAGTCATGGTTGGAGGAATGTAAAATAATTTATTCTATAACGCTATTAGATAGGGGCGGGTGTGTAGGAATTATGGAGTTGAAGCATTATTTTCTCCTCCTCAGGAAGGGTTGATTGATTGAGAGAGGGGCGGTGTTTATATCGTGCCTGCAATATCCTTTTCGGCTCCTCCCCGCGATGGAGCCCCCCTTGACCAAAGAGGCCGAGCCTGCATTTAATCCACTTTCTAGCGGGATATCCCTGCAGTGGAGTGTCGCCGTTTTGATTCAGGCTAAAACCCCGCACTTCGAGCCATCTCGTCTTCTCATTGGGGGTTGACCGCTGGATGTGATTGGGTGATTTAGTCGAGTTACCAGCTCTTGTAGTGGCATTAAGGTATTCTTTTCCCCAGGCATTCCTATGCACTCCAGTTAGAGCTATATGTATAACTCGGGCATCTATCTGCAGGTGGCGAATTGGTATCTCTCGCTCGACTTGGGATCTAACATGTCTAATACAACACCGCCGTCGACAATTCAGGCAACATAGAGCAAATTTGTCTACGAATGACAGCTTCGGGTTCCTACAGATACATATTTGAATTGGATTGTAATAGCCATGGATAATATATGTCCAATTATAGTACGCTTAGAACTTTGCCTGTGCCGGAGTACAGCACCCATGATCGGCAACAGGCGGCGTCTGAGAGGTATCCAGCCGGCAAAAGCACGACGCCTTGATGGGAACGTCCGCCACGGCCAGAGCCAATGTCAGTGCCGGCTCAAGCATCCCCGCTTCCTCCTTCTTCCCCAGCCGAACCAGACACTCATGGTAACCCTGCAATGCCCAGACATTATTCGGGTGCCGTCGCGGCCGGATGACAGACTTGTCCAGTCCCAGGTCGGCGCGGTACACCCCCGCTGCCTCGGAAACACGTCCCTGTTCCAGGAGGAGGGCGGCGTAGGCGTGGCGGGTGGGCTGCATCCAGGCCCAGGGCTCGCTGTAGTGGAGCTTGTCCTCTAGTCGGATGGATTCGCGCAAGTGGGCAAATGCTTGATCGTAATTTCCGCGGCGGTATTCTAGTTCGCCTTCTAGCATTGCGGCTCCCACTGCGAGGGTCTCTACGCATGTGCTGTTGTAGGCCCGGCGGGATTTGGGGACGAGAGCGTGAGCTGTGCGGAAGAGGCCGAGCTCCTTTTGGGCGGATGGGATGTCCCCCAGGACGGCGAATGCGAGTCCGCGGGCGTAGTGCGTGGTCGCGGTAGTGACGCAGTATAGGACTTGATCTTTGGGGGGATGTTTCCGGGTGAGTTCCTGCCACATGCCGAAGCGCACCATCACATGCAGACGGACGGCCATGAAATATTCCATCCAGTCGGCCATAGGTGGCGATTCTATTCGTAGCACCTGATCCGGCACTGTAGCCTCCATCCGGTCGACTGCCTCTAGGGCGGCCTGGGATTTGCCTGCGAACATGGCTGCATAGATGAGAGAGTGGTAGTTGTGTAAGCGGTAGAAGGTGTAAAAGTTGTATGGGCCTGCACGGCGAAAATATTTGTCGTCAGCTAGAGTTGCCTTGTAGTTCGAGGCAATTGAGCGTCTCCAGTCACCGATCAGGATATCGAGATGGGTCGGCATGTGGTTTGCGTGTCCGGAGTCCGGGATGAGGCCGCGCAATTGATCTGCTGGGCTAATGCCTAATTCCGGCGTTGGAGACATCTCGATGTAATGGATATAAAGATGGAGCAGGCCCGGATGTTCATGTGCCTTCTTCTGGATCAACGTGCGCTCGAACGCCTTTTTCACATCCATCGTACGGGCCTTAGGGCCAGGTTTCCCTGTAAATAAATCCCACAAGGCCCACGGGGTAAGGTTCATCAGAGCATCGATATACAAAGTTGCGACGTCCAGGTCGTCGCCAAACGCTCGGTAGACTGATTCCATCGCGGTGCAGTATGCGCTGTTGACCGCTGCTGGATCAGTCGGAGGCTGGTCATTGGGGAACCGGGATTGTATCGCCTCAATCAGCGACCGCTCTAATGAACTCGCTCCCGAGGCAATCTCCTTTGCCCTTCGTGATGCGACATAACCCCGCTTCATGCAAGCTCGGAGGTCTTCTTGGTCGAAGCGCTCCCAGGGCTTATTGTAGTTGGGGCCGACCGCGAGGGCTAATCCCCAGTATGCAATGGCGCAGGATGCATCATGAGCGATCGCTTGTTCAAAGCAGTAAGCCCCCTCGACGTGGTTGAAAGAATACACCCAAGTAAGGCCTCTGTTGAACCAGATTTGGGTGTCTTGGCTGGTGGTGGTGATGGTCCGCCCGTAGGACCCGAGGTCGTAGTAGTCATTGCTGGCCGGGACTGGGGATACACTTCCGGCCATTTTGACGAGACTAAAGCTCCGTCAACACTAAGATTAATTATTAGAGACAGTCTCTTCCGAGTTATCAGGATCGCGCAACCACGCCGCGTCGCCTTGTGTGGTGTCGGCAGATGCGAAGTGCGGGGGGCAACGACAGCCTTTAAGCTTTCGGCCTTTGGAGATCCGCTCGATTACGTAGCTTTCAGCCCAACCAACCCCCTTATTTTTCGCCATCCTATACAGGCAGCATTACTCCGGACGGTGGTATCCAAACTAGATGAATATGAGAATCTGAGAGGCTCCAGGGACACGTGCGCCAGTGCGCAGCGGTTCCACACACTATCTACAAGGCATAAGAGAGGCAGTTTGGACCGCTAGTGCTGAGTAAGATTAGATACATAGAAACATGCTCCTCGAATGCTTTTCGATAGGGCTATTAATCATCAGAATTGTCCTTCCAATACCAGCATAAGCATCGAGAATGCCTCTGCCATCAGAGCCGTGGAGGTCGACGTTCTGAGAGGCGCCGTCCCTGTCCCATATCAGCGGTTTCCTAACAACACGGTCCACAATAGTCTTTCTAAAGGGCTTAATGTGGTTCAGTCTCCAGTTGCATCTAGCGACATAGTGAAGATTTATATCAGAAGATAGGAGCGTCTGCACAATGACAGGACGAAGTACGTTGAAGACAATAGATCAAGAAGGAAAGATGATCAGACAGGTTCAATCGCAACTGGAAAAAGCTGTTCGAGAAGAGGAAAGTCTAGGTGTCGCGATGTCCAATTGATGTTAACTTGAGCTCTGTGTGGTATTTAAACTTGTTACTACTATTATCGCTGGACCAAAGGTGGTAACATATCTCAGCTACATTTCTACTTTAATAGGATGAATGCCAGTGGCGAGTTCTCATAGTTGAGTTTGCAACGCCACGGACCCTGAGAAGCGTCATTCGCGTGCCAGAACTGTAACTTAAATATTAGGGGCAAGATAGCATTTGTTATTACAAGCATCTACTCGCATTATGTCAATCATGAAACACACTTATTCTGCCTCCTGGCCCCCTCCCTCATGTTCTGTGCGCAGTCTACCAAATACCATGCAAGGTAGGCGCTTCCTACTTAAGATTGTCTCAAGGTCCTTCACAAAGCATGAATTGGCAGTAAAGTTCTTCAAATGTTTCCCCGAGTGGTTAGACAGGATTACAAAGCCTGCCAATTCTCGTGTATTGCAGGGTGGTTCGGGAGGGGTGGTGTAGGAGTTTGACAAATTCCCAAACGAGATGTTATCCAGCATTGACAAGTGCAAGGACCCTTTTCACGTAAGGTCACTGGAAGTTTACAGCCCAAAGGTGACCGCTACTGACAACAGTAGCCACAATATTTACTGACACAAGACAGTACACAATGACCTTTTCCTTTGATGGAATGTGAGGCTTCTAAATGAGGGGGAGGGGGAGTGTGATAATGGAAAGGTCAACCAATGTATTCAAACCCCGATGGCTATAGTAGACGACGAATAAATTGATACATATCCGTAGTAGATTTCTAGATTCCAGGGGCACGCAATAGGGTTGCAAGGTAAAGCCAGGACCAGCGCGCATGCAATTGTAGACAGCGTCGTTAGTACCAGTAATGCAATGACGATTGTCTGGAACCGTCTATTCGGGAAGGCTTTGAATTATAATATCAGGATAGATATCTTCACGAGCCCAATCACCACAACAAACACTGCTCCTACAACAATCATAAGCTTGAGTAATCCCGATTTCTGTTGCATTAGAACCCCTAAGACGTATTTTTGGAGCCCATATTGAAGCATCCCACAGGCCACCGCGGTAACTGCAGCAAATATAACCTATCGACCAAGCAATAGTTGGTCATTATTATTGATGGTTTAACGAAGCAGTGGGGAGCGCTACAAGGTTTATCACCATCAGAACATCCTCCAGGCCTAAGTTTTGACAGATCTTGATTCTCGAGAACATACGGGCAATAACCACTAAGAAAGTGACGGTCAAGAGAGTCGTCTCGACAATGATCAAGACAACGTCCAGCTGAGTCATGTGGGCATCGCATACTGATCAAGGTATTGAACAGTTACAAGCGCGTATGTTGCTGCAGCTTGTGCCTTTCCATTATTGTCAAAAAGCCTTGCAGGTGGAGGAGAAAAGAAAATCTTCCAATCTTCAGTGTCTAAATTTAATGTTGAGAATCGCTTCTGTGGTTTGCTATTATGGAGCCATCCTGATCTATTATGACATACGAAAAAAAAAATCTCAGTACCCAATAAATCAAATCAGTAGAATAGTCAGCGACATTAACTCTCTCCAAAACAGTTAGTAAGTACAAAATGACAAAAAAAAAAACATACAACAGCAGGGATTCGCATGTGGTCACCCACCATACTACTAACCTGCCGGCGTGTGGCTTAAGTACGGCTGAGCGGACGGGAAGCCCTGTTCTCCACACCCTGTGGTCGTATGTGCTAGTATGAACAAAACTGAGGTTGATATAGGGGGGGTCGATACTAGGGTTCGCATGTTGCTGGGAGGTATAGAGTCTGCGCAAAGGTTAGATATATACTTTTGGGAGCCGGGTGTGCCAAGCATAATTCTGACTGCTATTACCAACAATCGTACCGATAGTTGGCAGGCCAAGGACATTCGAGGGTCATGCGAGGTGTACCCCGAGATCCTTCACTGACATATGCCGCTACATAATTGGTCGCCATCCCAAAATAAAGGCCCCTCAGCTCTCATGATACGTTAGCATCCAGGAAAAATGGTCGGGAACAATCCTACCTAGGTACCGCACCCAGAAGGAAGAAATAACCAAAGTAGGGCTAAAAATACGACCACCTAGGTGTGCGCTTGAGGAATCCGCGGGATAGCCTTTTGGAAGGAAGAAGCTTATGATGCTAAGACACAAGACACCGCATAACGGCACTAACGAATGATCACGTGATATAAGCACAAGTTATGTGCTTATACCGGCAATGCAAGATTAGAAATTATGCGTCTTGTATAACGATGAAGGATGGAGGGGTTCTATCTCCTCGCCATTAGTACTTATGGTACCTAGGTAGTTTCATGAAACAATAGGCCAATTCTCGTAAATTTGAGCACTCGACCGAGCTTGCATTCATATGTGACATTTTGCCATATTTTTTAAAAAAAAAAAAAAAAAAAAGGTATTTTGATTACGACTCACGTACCCTTTCCGATCGCCCAGATATATTTCCGCTTATACTCCCGCTTGTACCGGCATTTGATTCAGCACAACGGTCTCGAATTGAATAGAATCCCTTAGTTTGTATTGAACATACGTTATTAGAAACGATTACATATCATTTTGTATTTTTTATCAAGTCAAAGAACCCAAAAGGAACATTTGTTATGCTGGAGAATTTCACGTTGACGCGTGACGTCACCTGACCTGGGATTTTTGAGCCGTTCTGGGGATTTGTGTCTTCTTGCCATCCCCTATCGTGAAAAGATGGACCTAAGGTTTAAAAGCGCTCTTTTGTCGTACGGGGTTCATCAAGTTAACCGGTTATACAGGTATTGAATTCGACTCTCTTTTGAAATCTTTCCTCACATGTGTCATTACTCGTGACCATCGCTAATCTCTTGAAACAATGCAGCCAAACCACATAATTACACCACGCAAAAGAAATATCTAGGAAATCAATGGAAGCCATAACTCCAGCTTCTAGGCCACAACCCGATCAACAGCCCTCACACATTCTATATTCGCTGTTCCTCCTCCGAGGCCAACGAGTTCGCGTATAGCTTGCTGAACGCCGAGTCACGCGTCAACAATGTATACGGGTCCTCACACTCAATAACCTGACCAGCGTCAAGCACCACAACCTTGTCATAGTCAAGAATCGTATCCAGCTTGTGGGCCACGGCAACGATAGTGTGGTTCGAGAACTTCTCGCGGATAATTCGTTGCATAGTCTGATCGGTTTTGCTATCGACACTGTTCATAGACATCTGGTTAGAAAACACGATGCCGATAAAGGATCGGGAAGCTGAGTCGACTTACTTGCTGGTTGCTTCGTCTAGGACGAGAATTTTGCTTGGATGTAGGATCGCTCGCACTAAGCAAAACAGCTGCTTCTGGCCATGCGACAGATGAAGGTCGTCTATATTCGCAGTGAGCCCACCCTTCTCCTGGACGACCGTTAGGAGTTGAACGCTTTTCAGGGCATCCCAAATCACTCTATCCGAGCTGGATCCGGTCGGGTCAGCGTTCTGTCGAACGGTCCCTTTGATGAAAACGGCATCTTGAGAGACGCCGTTCAGGCGAGACCTGATTTCTTGTCGCGGGATCGTGGAAATGTCGAGTCCATCGATAGTAATTGTACCAGCATTGAGCTCGATCATCCGGAAGATGCTCAGCATCAAAGATGTTTTCCCGCTATTCCATGCTGTCAGCCAAGTTGACAAGTGAATCTTTAACCTTTTGTCTTACCTTCCGGTCCTGCCACACACTCCGACTTTCTCGCCCGCCTGAATCGATAGGGAAACATCCTTGAGCACTGGTTCTGAGGGTCTGTTTCCAACGAAGTTAGTTTGAAATATCCATGATTTGATCTGGTGACGTACCGGTAGGCGGCGGAAACATTTCGGAACTCGATTGCGCCATGCGTCGGCCACATTGGAGGCACGGGGCAGTTTTCGGAGGGCAAATCCTCCGCTTTCACCTTTTCGGTGAAGTCTTTCACTCGCACAACTGAGCCGATATGTGTTTCCATGTTGGTCCAGAACTGAACCAACAGCTTGACTGTTTGACTGAACAGAATCACGTTAAACAAGGCGACTCCGACGTAGGCGGCATTGAGGGTTCCTCGTAATGCCACAACAAGAATAATCAAGACGATTGCGATACCAGCCACCACGAGGTCCAGGGTAAGGGTCAGCCAGCGTTGAGCAGAGTAGAGAGAGTAGAATGGTCTCTGCGAATAATCCAGGATCTCTAGGTTCTTCTCCTCCATGGCGCTTCGCCATCCAAAGGCTCGAAGGGTGACAAGGCCGCTCAGACAGTCCGTGAAATGGGAGAGCAAGGGTGCTTTGGCTTCGATTTCCAGGAGACGAAGCTGGCGCGATGTCCGTAGATAGACCTTCTGGATGAGATACAACGACAGCAGGACGACGGGGAATGCAACCGCCGCGTAAACAGAGGCAACCCCGACAAGAATCATTTGCGCCATGCACAAGAAAAATGCTACCAAGACATTTTAAGTTAGCTTGATACCGTCCTAATCGCGTGGCAAACCCTCTTGGTGGTTATCGGCGAGAGTAATTGAATAGGCACTTACTGGCAGCGACATTGATAGCGGCGATGGGCAACTCCATATCGATCAGCTGCAAATCCTGGCTAAACCGATTGAGGATCGAGCCACTGTCAGTGGTAGACAGAAATCGCATGGGTGCGCTATATTGCTTGTCAACTTGAAGCTTTAGAAGGGCAAGGAGACGGGAGTTCAAACCTCAGGACAGTTTCAAGGAGAGCCTTATGGAAGCTCTCTCCGGATTTCGGTACGGACGTAACGACGACATCCCAACAGCTGACTATGAGACAAATCATCGCGAGCCCTCCAAGCATGAAATAAACGCCCAGATAATGACTTGTGTGTTCCCCTGGCTGTGCTGCATCTGCTGTTACCCACCATTTCAGCCATATACCTGTTCCGAGGTGTGTTAGTGAGTGGGTGTTAAGAAGAAGGGGATGGGATTGATCTCACTTGGAAATGAAATGCAGAAGACAAAACCCGCAATGGCCACGAGGAAGATTATCGTGGGAATCCAGCCTACCGCCCGGATATAAAACAAATAAATGGATAAGCTTCCAGTGTGCTTGTGGACATTTTCCTCGCTCCACTCTTCCTTTGTGACCGGCAGAACCTCCGTCCTTGAAGGCTTCGGCGTCGGGGCGGTATCATTTTCCACAGTGGTATCCCAGTTGGGAGGAGGGAGCGAAAAGCTTGAGACATATCCCGCGCGCTCAGCGAGGTCTGGGAAGGACCCTGATTCCGTGAGATTTCCCTCCTCGTCTAGGACAACAATGTGGTCGGCGTAAGGGAGCCGCTTGACGGACGAAGATGCTAGGAGAACAGTAGCACCACTTTCACGCAATAATCCAGTCACGCCAAGTAGATGGCAGAAAATGTGGTTCTCGGTTGCTGCGTCTAGGCCGCTAAACACGTCATCGAGGATGACGATGCGTTTCCTGGAATATATCGCTCTTGCAAGTGCCTGAGGTGAAGAAGTGTTAGCATCGGTTCCTGTACCCCGGATGAAATATGGGATTAGAACAGTTACTTACTATTCTCTGGCTTTGGCCTCCACTGAGCGCGACACCACGGCTACCAATGACGGCTTGATCGCCCTGTGGCCATTGGGACAGGTCTAGCTCTAGCGCACAGGCCCTGATCACTGTAGCATACCAGAGCGCATCGAACTCGGACATGGCGGTGATACTTTCTCGGATGGTGCCGTTCATATGCCAGGGGGTCTGATCGCAATATGCAATGCTGTCCGAGGACATTTTCACTTTCCCCTCGAGGCAAGGAACCTCGCCTAGCATGGCTTTTAGCAGAGTGGACTTACCAGAACCCGAGGGGCCAACGATCATCGAAAAGCTCCTCCCTGGGAAGGTGAGCGTAATATCCTTCAAAATAGGGTCTTCCTTAGGATCCCATCCAAAGCTTCCTCCTTGGACCATGAGCATGTCAAAGAATGGAAGCGAAAATTTCTTCTTGGCTTGCGCTGTGTCCTCGGTGACCGTGAGCATGCTCGAAGTGTCCTCGAAGTGACGCTCCTTGCGCTCACTTAGACTTGTGACTGAACTCCAGCGCGACATATCCGAGTTGTCTTGGAGACCTTCCTTGTTCAGGAACTCTTGAATTCGCGCAAAGGAGCCAACGGACCCGAGGAATCCCATCAGAGCCATGACCAAGGACAAAAATGGGTCGGCTAGAAGAGCAAAAAGGGAGAGGGACGTGTAAACCATGTTAATGTTGAGAGACGATCCGCGACCGGCATTTTCAGAGATGGTAACATATGCGGCGAAGGAAACAATAGGAGCAAAAATGCGAGTCATCCACGCTGAAAATTAGTTAGCCAGCAATGCCTTCAAGAGATCTAGGGTTAGGGCTATTTACCAAAGGCCATGTTCCAGACTAACAGTTTCCTGAATGCCTTGGAGATATTCAATTCATCCAGTCGCAGACCCTGAATGGAGTTCATGAGGGCAGGCTTGAGGCCGAGAAGTTTAATGCCCTTGATTGAAGCGAGCATGGCGGAGGTAGACGAAATTCGTCTCTCTATCGCTTCCAACCATTTCGCTTGCCTGGCCATCACGCCTGACATAGCAACCAATGATCCTACGAGTGCGACTAAAGAGAAAAATTAAGGTCAGCCGCATTACCTAGGTTCAATTCAACAGAAATACCTACAAATGGAAACACCGACTGGGACGGCACAAGCAATTCCGAGCTGCTTTTCCAGGAGAATGATGGCGATCGCGATCTCGGTAGCATTTGCCCAAATCTCGTGCATAGTTTGCCATCCCTGGACAATCCTCTCGATGTCTGCACTCATCAGCGTCAACGAGGCCGCCGGATCAGCGTCCTTGATGGTTAGAGTGCTGGCCTTCCTATAGATCATGGAAACCAGGGCACCACGAACCATGCTAATGGCGCGGTATGTTAGATGCTGCTGTTGGCTCATCATTATCTAGACCATGGATTTATTAGCTGCTTTAATTCTTTGAAATCTTGAGAGCTATGATAACCTACCGCCATACCCACATACACCGAGATATACGCTCCGATCAGGCCGTACCCAGCGTGTGTGGATTCAATAGTCACTTTCTCCCCGGATAAGTCCATGGCGCGGTGAAGGAGAAGTGGCTGACAGAATGTGAATACAATGAGGAGAAGACGGGGAGGGACCACCGCAAGAATGGACCATTTGAACGTCTTGAAGACCACTCCCAATAACGAGGCCTTGCCAGTTTGGTTCTCTGCATTGGTTCAGCTAAAGTTCGGTTATTAATTATTCGGAGACACTTACCATTGTTCCAACGCGCATCTAATAGATCGCGAAGCCGAGTCGAGTCGAGCCTCTTGTCCAAGGTGTACAAGTCCTCCACCTGGAGGGTTTTGGAGAAGCCGTTCATAAACAACGGATTGAGCCACCAGAAAAACGCTCTGTTGGCAATACCCGCGCGGGCCTCTGGTGGGTAATCGCGATATTGGCTCTTGAGAATTTTCTTTTTCTGCCAACCTTCTAGCACGATAAGCACTACCTTTGTTCCAATGGCGAAGGAAGCGACGATGGCGATGAGCTTATTGATATCTGCACCCTGACGTAACCAGAGAGTCCTTGTCCTAGCTGCATCGCAAGGCAATGAGGCGAACAAATACAACTCTAACAGGAAAGACGGCCGAACACTGCGGGAATGTTCCATGTATGAGACAACTCCAAGGACCACAGCACCACACCCCATTATGAGATTAGATGCAATAGATGCCCTTGTTTTTTGGGAGTCGGGTAATGCCCATAGGACTGCTTGCAGGAACTGCAAAACACCCCACAGAAGCCATGACGCCTACTTTGAGGTCAGCGGTAATCGACACCACAAGGTATTTCTTGTGATAAATACAAACCGTCTTGAAAATTGGCCTTTTGGACGGCTCAACCTTGCTCTCTGTCTGCAGTAAACAATATATCCGGAGAGGAGATATGATAAGAGCGATGGCGATGGGTGCGATACACAGAACAAGTTCCTCAAACAGCATAGTGAAATCAAAACCACCTCGACAGCTCAACGCATGGACTCTCCAAGAGTTGTCCACGCCGGCGCAGAAGTCTGCGGAAGTTGCTGCCATGATGTCTTGACCGACGATATATGGGGAGCAACGGAAAAACGATTGAGGGAAGAGGAATGCAGATCTCAAGTCTTTTTATTCGAGGGAATCGACGAGATATATGGCAGAAAGGAAAAATTGAATCCTCACCTCCAAGCTCCGCGGGCACCCAATGCTGCACACATATCGCACTTGAAGATCTATTTTCGTACTCATGGAGTCATCGCGAGTTTAATGATGAATACGAGGCCCAATCTCATGATGAGGTGGATGGTGAAGCGATATAGCCTGATCAAAGGAGAATCAAGTGGATCTTCTGGTGCACACGGTCGCCTGCAAGAGCAGCTCATTTGCCAAAAAAGAGTTCAGGATACGGATAGCACACCGTCAAAACTGCATGAAGGTGGAATGTGTGCTTGAAACGGCATGCTCCTTGCTCATCATCCCTGTATCGCGAGACGGACTTTGGATGTCGGCCCATGTTGAGGGTATTCAAGGAGTGAACACGAGGTCTACTTTGTTGAAGAGCTAATTTTGGAAGGTATCCGAGATATAATCGGACCTGCAGATGCCGATCTTGCTATAGATAGAAGGTTGTATGATGTGATTGGAATCTCGATACAAGCCAAGAGTATCCTCCTGGGGTTCATATTCCTACTAAGGCAGGTTCCAGGGGAGGTTAAACTATATGTGCGCGAATAGGGGATCGGGAAGTCAGATGAATTGTGCAGAGGAGGATGAGCGGAACCCTTACCTACCCCCGGTTGCAGGAGCAATGAAGGACCAGACGGCGACCTCTCCGCTGTTGGAGTGCGATCTTGATTAAGCTGCTTGTCAGAACGCTTGGACGGTCTTTTTTTAGAAGATGAAACGCCTGCTCGCCATGCGACTCAACGCCGCGTGGGGGACACGGGTGTGGCTTCAGCCAATGAGTTTAAGGTTATGGACGCCAAGTTGCTTGATGCTATCTCGGCTGAGGGGATACGATGTGCTCCAGGGAAATGCATAATGAAACCCACATTCAATCAAAAAACTTTGGGGGTTGCATGGGATACGATGCTCTACTCCAAATATACTCCCAAAAAGAATCCTTGATGGGGATGGGAAAGTTTGTGGCCAGCGTTTGTCCTGGGCAGTGCAGGGATGTCAACCAGGCGTCGGAGTCACCAGCCCTGTCTGCGATCACGAAGATCCGGTTTGGCTGCCGACATTGCGGAAATTTATTATTTTCCGGCCTTTCAGCGCATCATCTAACGAGAGCAGGAAATCGTATCGAATCTCGTGGCGGTGTATCTCCCCGTATCTATCAAGAGCCGTCGCACCACGTTTCTAGGGCAGGGGCCCGCAGAAATTTCCGAACAGGATCCTTGACTGCAGCGGATAATCATCGACGGAGAACATGTACTGTTCTTAGTCCTGTTTCGCCTTATGATGCAGGTATCATCCAAAGGTGTTGTGCTGATTGAACCGAACCCTCATCCCACTCGACAAAATAGCCACAGAAATCTTTTGACCCTCAAAGCTAATTATTAGTCATAAGATGAGGGGAGAGAACTTAATGAAAAGATTGACCTTAACATTTTCGCAAGTTATTTTTAGAAGTACGGGTTTTTGGTGCCAAGCTCGTATTAAGGTGAAGTGAAGAGCCACGGCCAGGTCTGAGTGGCAGCACAGAGATGCGGCAATACGAAGTGCGGGTGTGGATGCTCTGAGTTGCTTTCTATTTTCTACCCTTTCGTTTCGCGATGCTGGATTCTAACAACCTTTTTGAGGTTGGGAAGCTAGGAGTTGTCCTATTCGGGGAACGCGAGCACTTTGTCTTCCTCTCTCATTTGGCCCTGGTTTAGCTGACTATTTCTTGTCGTCCTGGCGTCGCAGATCCTTTTTTTAGGAACACTAACGGCGAAGGTGCGATCAAGCCGGGTGATATCTCAGGCTGGTATGATGGAGAGAGAGAGGAGCAAGCTTGGATACGGCATCGGCTGGTGATGCTGCCTCGTAGATAATGAACCTCATGGGCCCCTATCGTGGTGTCGAAAAAATACGAATACTTCTCAAACCCCCAACAACTTCATATTCATTCACCACTAGAATCTCCTATACTCTACCTTTTTCTACTTCTCTTGTTAACTATATACCCTGCTATACTGATCCTATTATCCTATTATCAACCTTTACACCCCCCTTCATATTAATCTGTTGCTATAACCTCAGATAGTACCAGACACCCCGTAACTGAGACGACCCGAAATCCCCCTTTATTATTATTCGAATACCCCGTTCATTCAACTGCATCTTTTGTCATACATCATTTGCAATGGCTCAAATCACCCCCTGCTGTCTTCCCAAGTTTGTGTCTGGCTCTGACCAGCCAGCGAGACCGATGTCCCTCAGGATTCAACCCAACCCTTCTGATGACGCTCGTTTGCTCTCAGCATGGCGCGATAGAAAGCTAAGCGCTGTCATCAAGGTGACCTGGGGCTTGATTCTTCGGTGCTATATGGATTCTGGAGATGTCTGCTTTGGCTACCGAAGCCTCACTGCGGCTGAGAATGCTTCCAAGGGAGTATCGCCCAACTCTTTAGAACTGACCACAGTGCGACTAGCGATTGGCGATGGAGACTTCGCCAGCACCCTCGTTGATAAAGCACAGGATGAAGCGGCTGTCGACGCTTCTGCCACTCACGGAGGCCGAAATGTCTCCGGCGATGGCTATCAGCTTTACAACACCGTTGTGCTGATTCGGTCTTACGTGGGTGGGCCCCAGGGAACTGCTGCAGCCTCTCTTCCTTCTGCCTTGGCTCTGACTCTTCCGAAAGAGGTAAAAAATCCATCTAGATTTTGCAAATGTATTCGCAAAACTAATATGTCCAAGTGTCTCATTCGCCTTCATGTCAAAGTTCTCGGGGATAGCATTCGCATATTTCTCGAATGGAGAAACAACGAGATGTCTTTGAATCATGTTAAAGGTATTTCTGCTCTTCTCCAAAATACACTGACAAGAGTTCTTTCACCCGAGGCAACGACGGTGGGAGACTTGGATTCTTTCACAGAACAGGACTGGCACCGAATTAGCGCTTGGAATGGCCCTTCTCCTCAGGTCTATAACCGCTGCATTCACGATATTATCCGGGAGCAGGTCCTACGGCGCCCACACGCTGAGGCTCTCTGTGCATGGGACGGAAGCCTATCTTACAAAGACTTTGACCACAAGGCATCTAGACTAGCTTATCACCTGCAGAAACAGGGGGTTGGTCCTGAAGTGCTTGTGCCTCTCTGCTTCGATAAATCGGTGAGTTTTTTAAGTATTTGACCTGGGTGTTGGAAAACGCTAACGCAACCGCTGTTGAGATGTGGTATTTTGTCGCTGTCCTGGCAGTTCTCAAGGCAGGAGGCGCCTTTGTTCCTCTGGATCCTAGCCATCCGCCCGCTCGCCTGCAGTCTCTTGTGAAGAAAGTCAATGCGAGGATTATTCTCTGCTCTGAGTGGCATGCGGATCGGCTGCTGGGAATGGCCGAGGTGGTTATTCCCTTATCCCAGTCTACTTTTGACCGAATTTCCCTCGCACCAGCAGGCTTCATCTCTTCGGATGAGGTGAACTGTAGCAACGCGGCCTACGTGATTTTTACTTCTGGATCTACCGGAGAGCCAAAGGTGGGTTTCCCTCTATTTCATACTGAATATGGGTGATTCGAACTGACTTCGGTGATAGGGAACGCTTCTTGAGCATCGTGCCTATTGCTCTAGCGCCATGGTACATGGCCCACGACTTCTCATCTTCCCAGAGTCTCGAGTCCTCCAGTTTGCAGCGCACACCTTCGACGCCAGTTTGGCAGAATCTATTTCGCCTTTCATGCACGGTGCCTGCGTCTGCGTTCCTAGCGAGGCCGATCGCCTGAACGACACCGTTGGGGCCATTAAGAGACTGCGTGCAAACTACGCCTCACTCACACCATCTTTCATCGAGTTCCTTGAACCGTCTATGGTCCCCGAGATCCAAACACTGATCCTGGCTGGGGAGGCGATGAGCGAGTCTCATCGCGCCAAGTGGTCCACGATCAACCTCGTCAATGGTTTCGGTCCTACTGAGGCTTCGGTGACAGCTGCGATCAATTCTAAGGTCACTGCAACCACCGACTGCAAGGACATTGGACGGCCACTCAACACCCGCTGCTGGATTGTCAACCCCGAGAATCATGACCATCTTGTCCCAGTTGGAGCGATCGGAGAGATGCTCCTGGAGGGACCAACACTCGCTCGAGGATATATCAACAATCCCCAGAAAACAGCCGAGGCCTTTATTTTTGATCCCGGCTTCGTTAATAATGAACCAGTCGCATCACAGGGCCGCCGCCGTTTCTACAAAACTGGTGACCTTGTTCGGTATAATGGAGAGCTCGGCTCCCTGACTTATATTGGTCGGAAAGACACCCAGGTTAAGCTCCATGGCCAACGAGTTGAACTGGGCGAAATCGAAGGTTGCCTTACTGCGGATCCCCTGGTCAAACACTGCGTCGTTCTGCTGCCCAAGGAGGGATATGCAGAAGGCAAACTTTCTGCCGTTATCTCACTTAATAGGGATAATGAGAGCAGCTGCAAACCTACTCCATTGGGGTTGATTGCAACCGACTTACATCAGAAATCAGTCATGCAGATAAGAGAGCAACTCTCCAGCCGTTTGCCAACCTACATGATTCCTGCAGCTTGGGTTTGTGTCAATGATATGCCCTTCCTCCCCTCGCGGAAGCTGGACCGTAAAGGCATACTCAACTGGCTTGCGCGCCTCGATAGAGACCCGTATCGAACAGAGATCTCTGGGAAACCATCCGTGGCTCCGGAACTGCCTGCGAATGAGGCAGAGAATCATCTTATTCAAGTCTGGAGCCATCTACTCAACCTCTCAATCGACCAAATCCCGCTTGATGAGAGCTTCCTGCGGCTTGGTGGAGACTCCATTGCCGCGATGACCTGCATGCACCAGTGCAAGAAACTTGGCATCGCTGTCACAGTACAGGATATCCTCCGCAGCAGCTCAGTCAAGGAACTGGCCTCTCGGGCTAGAGAGACATCGAGCCATATCTCCGCTGGGCACCAGGAGACATTGGATACACCTTTTGATCTGTCGCCTATTCAAGCTCTCCATTTTAAACTTCGCCGGGAGGGCCAAGGATACTTCAACCAAAGCATCATGACTTGTCTCAATCGACATCTGGATCCTAAAACACTCCATAGCGCTGTTGAGACACTTGTACGCAAGCATTCGATGCTCCGGGCTCGTTTTGCCGAATTGTCTGATGGTATCATACAACAGCGCATCACTGACGATGTCGCTGGATCCTACCACTGGTGTGAGCATCGCGTCGACTCTGAGGATGCTATAGAATCTATTGTTGCGAGTAGCCAATTGTGTTTATCCTCTTATTCCGGCCCTTTGCTGGCCGTGAACTTGATCAATGTGCCTGGAAAGGAGCAAGTTCTTTCCATGGTTGCACATCACCTTGTCGTGGACATCGTTTCTTGGCGGGTTTTGCTAGAGGATCTAGAGGAGATCTTGCTCAACCCTCCTGAGTCCCTGGCACAAAACTCATCCTTGCCATTCCAGACCTGGCTGCAGTTACAGGCAGACAACTCCCAGAACCTGGAAAAGCAGCAACCGGAACTCGAGAACTTGCCGTCACCAGACTTTGCCTTCTGGGGCTTGGCAAAGCAGCAGATTATCTATGGCGATGTCAATTGCGCCTCATTCTCTTTGGATGAGACCACAACTTCGCTACTAATGACAGACGCCCACAATAGTCTTCGAACCGAGCCGGTCGACATTTTACTAGCAGCGATGCTGCACACCTTTGGACAGACATTCCCTGAGCGATCACTTCCTGTTATCTATAACGAGGGGCACGGGCGCGAGCCTTGGGACGCGTGCATTGATATTTCACGGACAGTGGGTTGGTTCACCACGCTTTATCCCATTTTAATTGAGAAAACCCGTGACTCTATCGACGCCATAGTCCGAGTAAAGGACCGTCGCCGACAGGTCAATGATAATGGGCGGTCCTTGTTTACTCGCCGTGCCCTGCCGCGCTCCGGAACAGGCCACTATGCTCACGATTACCCGATGGAGATCAACCTCAATTACCTTGGCCAGCAACGCGATTTGCAGCGACCCGATAGTCTGTTCCGACTGGCTGCGCAAATGGCCGGTGAGACACGAGAAGGAGGTGGAGCTGCCGATTTCGGTAAAGAGACTCCGCGTTTCTCTCTCTTCGAGATCTCAGCTGCTGTGGTAGCAGGGAAGCTGCGCTTCGTCTTCTCTTTCAGCAAGTCTATGAAGCACCAAGACCGTATCCAGGAATGGGTAGATTCCTGTCAGCAACTTCTACGATCGCTTGCGACACAGCTGCCCATTCTCCCATCTCGTCCCACCATTAGCGACTTCCCCCTCCTTGCGCTTTCTTACCCCGAGTTGGGTATGTTGGCGACGCAGAAATTGCCACGATACGGAATTCGGTCAATGGATCTGGTCGAGGACATCTATCCTTGCTCTAAGATGCAACAAGGCGTTCTTCTCAGCCAGGCCAGGGATCCCCTGCTGTACGCCGTATCTGGAACGTGGGAGGTTCAGGCTGGTCCTGGGGCTCCTGTACCAGAAGTCGATCGACTTGTTGCAGCTTGGAATCGGGTGGTAGAATACCACGACATGCTGCGGACTATTTTCGCTACTGGTCTAAGCCGCCATCATCCATTCAGCCATATTGTTTTGAAAGAGTTTCACTCTACCCCAGAGATCCTGCGGTGTTTGAGAGATGAAGATATTCTCCCGGCACTGAATAGCCAGTCTCCTGCGGACTACCGCGCCACTCGCCCACCCCATCGTTTCTCGATCTGCCAAAGCGCCACAGGAAAGATTATTTGCAAGCTTGAGCTTAGCCACGCGGCTATGGATGGCTCATCTGTCTCTTTGCTCCTGCGAGATATGCAACGGGCCTATGCTGGAACTCTCAGCTGCAACCGAAAGCCGGCATTCAAAGACTACATTGCCCACCTGCAGCGACAGCCAGCCCGCAAGGGCATTGAATATTGGTGCTCCTATGTTGCAGATCTACAGCCTTGCCGGATACCCTCAGATGTTGAAGAAATGAGTGGTTCCAAGAGCCTGCGGTCCATTCGCCTTAGCTTCACTAGCTTTGACAAGTTGCAGGCCCTCTGCGCCGAGAAGAACATTACCGTGGCAAACGCATTCAACGCTGCTTGGGCTCTCACGGTTGGCCATTTCTCTGGATTAGACGAGGTCTGCTTCAGTTACACAGCTTCCTTGAGGGATGCCTCGGTACCTGGAATTGACGCAGTTATTGGTCCCGCTATGAATCTTGTTCTGTGCCGCCTGAAGCTTGGCCGACGGAATCTTGACGAGATCCTGCGCCAGGTTCAGGAGGATTATATCGATAGTCTGCCGTATCGGGACACATCTCTAATTGACATCCAACATGCGATGAAGATTTCGAAAGTATCGCTGTTCAACACGGGGGTTTCTTACAGGAAGCTACCGGCACAGGACAGGAGAAAAGCAACTATCCAGTTCAAAGGAGTCGGACTTATCCACGATCCTGCTGAAGTATCTGTATACGTTAACATTGAAGCCACGGATGCTGAAGCTGAGCTAGAGCTGAACTATTGGTCCAACTGGCTATCAGATGGACACGCGAACAGGGTAGCTGAAGTCTTCCTGAAGTCACTAACGGATATTGCGAGCAGTTCAGTTTCTAAGCCTAGCACCAACAGATCTCTGAGCAGAAGCGACATCGACAAAATCTCCAAGTGGAATGCTCTTTCACCGAAGCAAAGTGACTCATCTATCCACACTGAGATTGAAAATCAGGTGGCAAGAACCCCCGATTCTGTGGCTGTTGTTACAACCGGACGCGATATCAGCTATGCCAAGCTAAATGGGCTTTCGTCCTCTCTCGCCGACTATCTAGTGAATTTGGGCATCCTTCCTGGAACTGCCGTGCCAATTAGCTTCGATGATACTATTTGGGCGCTCATTTCTATCCTTGCCGTCTGGAAGGCAGGTGGAAGCTGCATTCCGCTTGAGCCCTCGTTTTTCAACAAGGATATCGAGGCATGGTTGATGCAGGCCGATGTGCAGGTAGCTCTAGCTTCGCCAAGCAGGGCTCCCTCACTAGAAGAGATCACGCCTTACGTTATTCCAGTCGACGGCGACCTATTCGACCTTCTGGCTAGCTCTGACACCGCCTCTCACAAGCCTCAGCCAGCCGACACTGCATTCGTTATTTTCCCCGCACAGTCAGGTAGGGGTTTGGTCCTCGACCACGGCGCCATCATTACGACCTGCCAATCATTTGCTGCTAGCGTTGGAGTTAATTCTAATACCCGGGTCCTCCAGACGGATAGCTATACTAGCTATAACTTTCTGTTTGAGACATTTGGCACTCTGACTCAGGGTGGATGCGTCTGCATTCCTTCCACCGAGCAAATGGCGGACTTCGCAATCTCGATCCGCGATCTCCATCCAACCACCATTTCAGTGAAATCACCTACTTCCATGCTAGTCAATAGTGGAGATTTCTCTACTATTGGGCAGGTTATACTGTACGGTGAGACGGCAACACAGGGAGTCGAACTTCCCTGGGCCCGCCAGGCAGAGATTCATGTCTTCTACGGCGATTCCGAGTACTCGCCAGTGTGCATCCATCGCCTTGGTTCAAAGCCAAATCTTGGATCCAAAACGTTTGGCGTTAATACTTGGGTTGTTGATCCCTCGGATCATAATCTCCTGCTACCCCTCGGAGCGATTGGTGAACTAGTCATCGAAGGACCAGTTCTCGCCCGCGGATATCTCTACGAGGCCAGCACCGAAAAATTTATTGAAGATCCAAAATGGCTTTCTCTTCTCCCGGGCCGCGGAAAGGAAACTCACTGCCGGATGTATAAGACTGGCACCCTTGTTCAGTACGCAGTTGACGGCTCGCTTCTCTATCGTGGCTGTAAGGGTCAACAATTACTTGATCATTCAGCTCAGGGTACGGACGTAATCAGCCAGAATGTTCTTTCTCAGCGGGACTACTGGGAGCAGTACCTGGCCGGTGCCGAAGCCTGTCACTTTCCCTCGCTTGCAGATGGCTTGACGGACCAGGATAACACCAGTTGTTCCCGTATAGTTATTGACGATGTCGAGAACCTACGCGCTCTGTGCCAGAGCAACGATATATCCCCAAGCGCAGTCTTCCAGCTCTCCTGGGCGGCTGTCCTTCGCTGCTACACCGGCCTCCTCGACGTTTGTTATGGGTTTTCGGAGGGTAATCAGGATGATATTTTGCCGTTCACTCTTGCTCTGAAAGATGACCGTCAGATCAAGAGTGTTCTCACAGACATTGAATCTTCCATCCAGCAGGGCGAGTCCCACCGTAAGCCCCTCGCCGACATCTTGGGTGCCTCTACCAACCGGCAGACTGCTCTCTTCAATACCGTTTTGTATCTCAGTGAGCGAAAGGGTTCATCCGCTAAACGCAGCTCACACTTCCGCGGGATCAGCAAGACGAAATACTTTATCACCGTTCGTGCAGAAGTTTCCAAGACCGCATGTGTAGTGGAGTTCATGTTTCTGGAAGAATCCCTTCCGGAAACCTATGCTGATGCAATTGCTGTCTGCTTTGAGCATGTGCTTGAGCAAATTGTCACTGGCATGTCTAGTGATAAATTGATCAGAGATATCGACTTCCTGGATGAGCACACCGGTTCTCTTGTTCAAGACTGGAATCGCAGCCTTCCAGAGCGTTGTGAGAGATGCGTGCATGACCTGATTGCAGAGCAAACCAGGCTCCTACCAAGAGCCGCTCCAGCTATCTGCGCGTGGGATGGTAACTTTACTTACTCCCAACTTGACACTACATCTACACGCCTAGCTCAACACCTTCAGTGTCTCGGTGTTGGGCCAGAGGTCTTTGTCGCTCTCTGCTTCAACAAGTCCGCGTGGACAGTTGTGGCTCAGCTTGCTGTCCTCAAAGCCGGTGGCGCCTTTGCTTCCCTCGATCCCGCCCACCCTGAGGGCCGACTTCGAGGGCTCGTTGCGGATTTGGGCGCAACGATCATCTTGACTTGCGCTGCCTGCTACAGCAAAGCCTCCAACCTCGGTGCCCAGCCATTCATTGTCAGCCAATCCGCCATCGATAAGCTTCCCAGGGTATCTCAAGCGATTCGCGGTCAGAAGGCTACCCATTCAAATGCAGCATACGCTATCTTTACCTCTGGCACCACTGGCATGCCTAAGGCCACCGTTCTCGAGCACACAGCACTCAGCTCAACTGCACTCCAACTGGCAAAATACCTTGGACTCAATTCCACAACTAGAACACTTCAGTTCTCCAGCTACACCTTTGATGTTAGTGTTCTTGATATTCATGGCACTCTCATTAACGGTGGCTGTGTTTGTGTCCCTAGCGATAATGAGCGCGTTAACGACTTGGCTGGTGCTATACGCCGCATGGGTGTTACACATTGGAATAGCACACCTGGAATCGCAAACACAACTGACCCGAAGACTATTCCGTCCCTGGCTACCATCGTCACTGGCGGTGAGAAGATGTCACCCGGGCACATTGAGAGATGGAGTGATCGCTGCGTTATCAACGCCTACGGCCCATCGGAGACCACCATAATCGCTACAGTAAGCATTAAGGTGGATCGCGAGGGCCGTAGGTCTATGGAAAGCCGTGGGTCGATTGGTAATCCAACCTGCGGCCGCGCCTGGGTTGTTGATCCGTATAACCCTCAGCGTCTGTTGCCAGTTGGGGCCACAGGGGAGCTTGTCCTCGAGGGCTGCAATGTGGCTCGTGGATACCTGAACAATGAAGAGAAGACTAAGAAGTTCTTCATCTCTCACCCCAAGTGGTCTTCCCACGATTACTTCCAAGACACCATGCTTAGCCAAGAACGAATGTACCGAACTGGTGACTTGGTTCGCTACAACCCGGATGGTACACTGACTTTCATTTCTCGCATGGACACCCAGGTTAAGCTCAACGGACAGCGCATTGAACTGGAGGAAATTGAGATCCAGTGCATACAGGCTCTACCAACAGACAGTCAAGTTGTTGTGGATATCATTTCTCCGCAGAGCAAGGGCGTTCGTAGCCTGGCTGTGTTCTTTTCCGTCCCAGGAGATGATAATAAGGACAACGATAACGACCTTCTTCTGTCCATGACTCCTCTGCGCAATAATACTGCAACACATATTTGGAAGACCATTCAGGAGACCCTTCCGCAATACATGGTCCCGAACTTGTTTTTCTCTGTGGCGCAGCTACCATGCAACACGTCGGCCAAAATCGATCGTCGCCGCTTGCGAGAAATGGCTGAGAGCCTCTCCAAACAGCAGCTTAAACCTTACAGTTCCGCCACATTCAGCATTATTCCCCAAGGATCGGATCTTACCTCTTCCCCCAGTATCAGCTCTTCGCAGGACCTAGATTCCGTCCCCACCCTGAGCTCCAAATCGAGTCTCAACTCCCTACACAACCTCGACAAGAATACGGTCGCACCAAACATCATCTCATTGGATTCGAAACTGCGTAGTCTTTGGGGAGAAGTGTTGTGTCTCGAACCAAGCACCGTCAGCACCGCTGATAATTTCTTCGCCCTTGGGGGCGACTCATTCACTGCGATGAGCCTTGTTAGCGTTGCCCAGGCAGAGGGGTTGGCTCTCTCCGTGGCTGAGATCTTCCAAAACCCTACCCTAGAGGCGATGGTGTCCTGCTGTGAAGTTTTTGAGGCTTCTCTACATAAGGCCCCGGCTCCTCCTCAATTTGCCCTTCTGCCGACCGGCACAGATATTGGTGAGCTTCTGGACGAAATCACAACCATATGCAGCGTTGCAAAGGGTGCAATCTATGATATCTATCCCTGCAGCGCCCTCCAAGGGGGCCTTATCACAGCATCCATTCAGCAACCAGGTGCTTATGTCGCCCACCCGGTCTTCAGGCTCGCACAAGGAATAGACCTCGCTGCGTTTAAAGCTGCATGGCAAATGACCGTGGATGAGATTGAGGTCCTGCGAACTCGAATTATTCACACGGCTGCGGCAAACTTTGTTCAAGTGGTCTTCGAACCATCCCCCATTCAGTGGGGAGCGCGCGTCGAACAGATTCCGGCCCATGTCGGAGGAGCCCTGACAGGATATACCATTACGCAATCTGAAAACTATTGCTTATTCACTTGGTCTATTCACCATGCACTCTACGACGGTTGGAGCATTCCACTCGTGCTCCGCAAAGTTGAGAAAAACTACGAATACTGCAGGAATGGTACCGTCTCCAGTCCCTCGGGCTCAAACGTACCTTACAGTCTTTTTATCGACCACCTTCAACAACGAGACCTGACTGCCTCCGGTGACTTCTGGCGCACCTATCTTGCTAATATGTCTTCACCTGCATTCCCAGCCAGCAAGAAATCTTTGCCCACCAACATACAAGCATCCAGCCGTCATCGCGCCACTATGAAGATAACTCCGAACAGTACAGAGATCACGCTCCCAACGTTGATCCGAGCAGCTTGGGCACTAATCCTCTCTTTGCATACGGAGAATGGAGACGTTTGCTTTGGAGAAACCCTCATGGGCCGTAACATTAGCCTGCCTGGCGCCGCCAACATTGCAGGGCCTATGTTGACCACTGTCCCCACACGCATTGCTGTGGATCACGGTATGACTGTCGTGGATTACCTTCAACGCGTGCATCAATCTGGTGCTGAGATGATCCCGTACCAACATGCTGGACTCCAAGAGATCAGAAGGCTTAGCACCGATACCGCAGCGGCCTGTGAATTCCAGAATCTCTTGGTCATCCAGACGGCAGAGAAAGAAATGAGTTCCACAATCTGGTCGCCGGAGAGCACCGAAACAAACCACGAGTTCTTCACCTACCCACTAACTGTCGAATGCAGACTGGCAGATTCTATTGAGATCACGACATTCTTTGACGATACAGTGATTTCTGGATGGAAGGTGCAGCGATTGGTTGCACAGCTCACTCTTGTTCTCAGCCAGCTAGCGGCGACAAGTAAATCTGACAGCAGACACCTCTCCGACTTGGACCTGATCTGTTCTGATGACCAGGCTGATCTCTCTAAATGGAACAAGGAGTTTGCCCCTACCGTCAACAGGACGATCCATGACCTCATTAGCGATCAACGGCTCCTTCGACCAGATTCACCCTCTGTTGCCTCTTGGGATGGTAACCTGACATATGAGGAACTTGTCAGCACGGCGACTACTTTTGCAAGCCAGCTGTCTGCTCTGGGAGTTGGTCCCGAGGTTCTGGTCCCTATGTGTATGGACAAGTCTGTTTGGATGATCCTCAGCATTATGGGCATTATGATTGCTGGGGGTGGATTTGTACCCCTCGACCCAGCTCACCCAACGTCACGACATGAGGAGATCCTCGAGGAAACGGGTGCGCGCATCGTCCTTTGCACCCCAAAATACCGCAGCCGGTACACAGGCAAAGTGCCCACGGTCTTGGGGGTCGATCAGAATACGACCAAACAATGGAATACGGGAACCGGATGGATTAATCCTCACCCAGCCAGCAGCGCCAATGTTGCATATTCCATTTTCACCTCTGGAAGCACCGGGCGGCCCAAGGGCATTATTATCGAACATCGCGCCTTTGCTAGCAGCACTATGGCATATGGTCCAATCATACATCTCAAGCCTGGAATCCGAGTGTTCCAGTTCGCCTCCCTCACTTTCGATGCGGCCGTCATGGAGATCCTAGGCACCCTTATTTACGGTGGTTGTGTTTGCATCCCAAGTGACGAAGACCGTCTAAATGATGTTGCTGGCGCAATTCGACGATTCAACGCTTCGTGGCTCTTCTGCACCCCATCTCTCGCTAGCATCATGGAGCCATCCTCCGTCCCATCATTGAAAGTTATGGTGTGTGGTGGCGAGATGATGTCTCATGAAGCCATGACAAAGTGGTCGGACCGCGTCAAGTTTATCAATGCTTATGGCCCCACGGAGACCTCAGTGTACGCCACTTTCAACACCAATATTGGTCGTGACCGTAACCCGGCTTGTATTGGAAAACCCATCCCGTCAACCTTGCCCTGGATCGTGGACCCAGAAAACGCCGATCGACTTTACCCTATCGGCGTTGTAGGTGAGCTCGCTCTCGAGGGACCGGTGCTTGCAAGGGAATACCTGAAGAACCCCGAGAAGACCAGCAATGCGTTCATTAATAACCCAAAATGGACACAGAGCCCCCAAACCGCCGGATCTCCGCGACGCATCTATTTGACTGGTGATCTTGCTCGCTTTACTCCTGATGGTAACCTAGAGTACGTTGGACGAAAGGACCACCAGGTTAAGCTTCATGGGCAACGCATGGAGCTGGGTGAGATTGAATACCGCCTTCATGAACACGCATTCGTGCGCCATGTGGTGGTAATCCTCCCCAAGACTGGCCGCCTTCAGAAGCGCCTTGTGTGTATTCTGTCATTGAACAGTCTTTCCACTGAGACAAGTCTGATCTCCTCTGCGGACTGTAGCCTCGTCGATGCCGACTCCATGCAGAAGCAGGGTATGGCCGAGCTTATGGCGGCTCAGTCGAGCCTTGAGAGTCAACTTCCACCATATATGGTACCTCAAACATGGGCAGTCATCAATACCCTTCCAATGCTAGTATCCGGGAAGATCGACCGGAAGAAAATCACGGCGTGGGTGGAAGCAGTTGATGATTCGACATACAATCGAATCATGGGAGACTACGATCAAATCAAACGGGGCGAGGTCACCACTAGCAATGTCTCCGTGGAGCCCAAGAAGGATGACAGCAAGTCTCTCCTGCAGGATATATTGGTTCAGGTTTTGAACATCCCCCCCGAGAAGCTGGAGATTGACCGATCTTTCACCAGTCTGGGTAAGTACCACCTATCTCCCTAGGCTGTGAGGTTTAAACTTTTACTGACGTTCATACAGGTGGCGACAGCATTACAGGCATGGCTGTAGTTTCACATGCTCGCAAGAAGGGTCTCACGCTCTCTCTGCACAAGATCCTACAGTGCGCATCTATCAAAGAGCTGGCCCAGTCAGCCGACGCCGGCGTTAAGAAAGTCCGCCAAACTGAGAAACCCGATACATGGTTCGATCTCTCGGCTATTCAGAGTTTCTACTTTCAATATGCCTACCAACACAAGGGTTCCGCCCGATTCAATCAAAGCGTTACCCTCCAGCTTTCCCAGAGGGTCGAGGCACGAACCATTCAGAACGCTCTCAAGGCCATAACTGCCCGTCATGCTATGCTCCGAGCTCGATTTACGCAATCAGGCGGCAAGTGGCAACAGATAATCACTCCGGTACGTATCTCCAGTCGCAAGGAAGAGAGGAGAACTAACGATGTGGCCCAGGATGTTGATTCATCCTATCGGTTCCGCGTGCTCTCTGTGCAGTCACCGGATGATATGAAACGCGCAATCTACGAGACACAAACTTCCATTGACATCCAGGGTGGCCCGGCTTTTGCTGTCGACTTTTTTGATACCTCTAAGAGTGGACAAGTCCTCTTCGTGGTTGCTAGCCATCTATGCGTTGACATGGTCTCTTGGCGTCTTATCATGCAAGACTTGGAAGATTACATTAAGACCGGATCTCTCACCTGCGAGAAACCACTCCCCTTCCAGAGCTGGTGTGATATGCAACTCGAGCATTGCAAGAAAGAAGACTACCGGAGTCATCTACCGTTCACAGTGGTGCCCGCCGACTCATCATACTGGGGGATAGGAGGGTCCTCTAATTGCTATGGTGACGTCCGAATCAAGAAGTTCGAATTAGGAATTAGGGAAACAGCACTTGCCCTGGACAAGTGTCACGCCCGCCTAAGAACCGAACCACTTGACCTTTTCCTGGCTGTCGTAGTGCATTCGTTCTGGCGCACCTTCACCGATCGCCAGCTACCTACAGTCTACAATGAAACTCACGGTAGAGAGGCGTGGGATCCCACAATCGACCTGTCCGGAACCGTAGGCTGGTTTACTTCTATCTGTCCACTGCATTTGGACCTTGCTTCTGGTATGCTTCCCTCGTTGAAATTTCCATAGTACTCATCTAATTTTACGACCTGCATAGATGACATTCTCGACACCCTACGCAAAGTGAAAGATGTTCGGCGCAAGATTGTCAATAAGGGCATGTCATATTTTGCCCAGCAGATACTATGCCCCGAAAAGCAAGGTGGACCTTCTGCGCCGGCTGTTCCGGTGGAACTCGTCTTCAATTATCTCGGCAAGCTACAACAGCTTGAGCGCGATGACTCCCTCTTCAAGCATTTCGGCAACGCATATGATGAGAAGGATTTCACTATGGCAGGAGACATGGGACCGGAGACACCAAGATTCGCATTTTTTGAGATCTCTGCCATCGTCATTCGGAATCAGCTGCAGTTCGCCTTCACCTTCAGCAAGAAAATGAATCATCAGGCACAGATCAGCCGCTGGATCTCGGAATGTGAGACGACCCTTTACGCAGCCCTGGATGCTCTCATGGATAAGTCGCAACTGGAGGTTACGCCCTCCGATTATCCCTTGCTCTCCATCTCCCAGAACAGCTTGCAGACCTTATTTACGGAAACTCTTCCCAAGCTGGGTGTCCACAGCCGAGACGAAGTTGAAGATATCTATCCTTGCTCACCCATGCAAGAAGGCATTATGTTCAGCCAGCTTCGTGACCCCGCTGCTTATATGCTGCACACCATCTTTGATGTCCGAGATAACAAACGCAGTCAACCGGTCAATATCCCCCGACTTCGCAAGGCGTGGCAAATGGTAGTCAACCGCCATCCCATCCTCCGAAGCATTTTTGTGGACAGCAATTCAAAGGATGGCTCCTTCGACCAGGTTGTTTTGAAGCATCTCCATGCCGATGTTGTTGAGCTGGAAGGTGATGACACCAGCGCCCTTGAGCAGCTTGGCAAGGTCTCACTTGAAGAGATGAACCGTCGTCGATCCACAAAGCTGCTGCACCAACTAACCGTGTGTAAGACGCCAGAAGGGAACCTTCTAATGAAACTCGAAATGAACCACGCAATCATTGACGGATCATCGGTTGGCATTCTCCTAAGGGACTTCTCATTAGCGTATGACCGTCAACTGTCGCCACAGTCCGGTCCTCTCTATCGCGACTACATCCAGCATATGCGGTCCCATCCACAGGTAGACGGGGTTGCATTCTGGAAAGAGTACCTACACGGTATTAGGCCATGCCGCCTGCCCTCTTCGAGCAGCGGGCCCCGAAAGCTCAAGTCGGTGAAAATGGATTTCCATCGGTTTTCCGAGCTCCGCCAGCTCAGCCAGAGAGAATCAATTACCATCGCCAACTTGATTCTCGCTGGATGGGCCCTTGTCCTACGTGAATTCACTGGCTCAAGTGATGTTTGCTTTGGCTATTTGTCAGCTGGCCGTGATGCTCCTGCCGCTGGTATTCAGGAGGCTGTTGGTATCTTCATCAACATGCTGTGCTGCCGCGTCCAATTTACTTCAAGCCAATCCTACGCGGATGTCTATAAGACAGTCCAAAACGACTTCTTCCACAGCATCCCATATCAGTCATGTTCTCTCGCAAAGGTCCAAAACGAGCTTGGCCTGAGCAGTGAGATGTTATTCAATACAGCGCTCTCCATTCAGAACCAGATGCCATCCGCCGGGTCTCGAGGTGATGCACTGTCATTTGAAATCCAGAAGGCCTACGATCCGAGCGAGGTAAGTAATGCTATAGCCCGTCCATCCACACATCTCCTAACATTGGTTAGTTTCCCATTACGGTCAATGTTGTCACTGCCCAAGGAGGTGAAGGCATCCTTCTGCGATACTGGTCAGACGTGGTGTCCAGCGATCAGGCCCAATGCCTCGCTGCCAGCATGGCTCGCGTCTTTACTACCTTTATTGAGGGCTCATCTCGACTCGTCTCCGCATCTACCGACTCGACCAATTCCACTCCTTTCCCGGAGCAGAAGGAACAAACTTTCACATCTCAGACCAGCCTCCGTCGCCAAAGCAGTGTACGATCTCGCCACACCAAGCCTTCTCTTGACGATCCCTCAATCCAGGAACAAATCGACCAGCGTGTCCACCAGATCCTCAGCCAGATTCTCAACAAGAACGACATGGCCGCAGTCAACGATTTGACTCTTAAGACTCCTAGAGACAGTGAAGTAAGTAGCATTCAAGACGACCTTCCAACAAACAATGAAGCTCCCATCTCTCCTACTGAGTCTATCCGTCGCCGCTTCTCTGTCATTTCCAGGGTCAGTCGCCGCCGTATGTCAATGGATCTGGAAAGGAAGCTGTTGGTCCTCTGGGCAGCGGCATTAGATGTTCCCGCGGATCTGGTAAACCGACAGGATAGCTTTTTTCGTGTCGGCGGCGATAGCATTAAGGCTATGAAAATGGCAAGCGCGGCCCGAGAAGAAGGGCTAGTCCTCACTGTCGCAGACGTCTTCCGCAATCCTATCTTCGAGGATATGCTGACCGTGATTTGTTCCACGAACATTGTGCACGCCGCTCCAACAATATCTGAGGCCGGCGGTACTGATGATGACGAGGAGTACGATGAGCCTATTAGGCCTCAGAAGGTACAAGAGATTATTCCCTCTGGAGCTGTGTCCTGCCAGACGCTTGAGTTGGCCAAAAGCTCTGATCTTGAAGCCGGGTTCCTACAGGCCGATATCTGCCCCAAGATTGGGTTTTTCAAAGGAGGCATCTCTGATGTGCTCCCGGTCACAGACTTCCAAGCCCTATCTCTCACTGCCCAGCTTTTCGAGTCCAGGTGGATGCTCAATTACTTCTACCTAGATGGTGAAGGCCAGCTCGACCTAAAGCGGCTCCGAGAGAGCTGTGCTCGAGCGGTGGATGCCTTTGATATCCTCAGAACCGTGTTTGTGTGCTCCGGAAATCACTTCTACCAGGTGATTCTCAAGAAGGTTCGGCCCAGCATCGTGATTTATGAGACCCATACCGATCTCGACACCTTCACGGCAAGCCTTCAACAACGCGACCGTGACCAAGGACTCCAGCAAGGCGAGCAGTTTGTGCAATTCATCGTTGCCAAGCGCAGGGGTACGAATCAAAATCGCCTTCTGATCCGCCTCTCACATGCTCAGTATGATGGCATGTGTATTTCCAAGATACTGGATGCGATCAAGCAAGGATATGAAGGTGGCACTCTGCCTCCCACCATGTCCTTTGCCAACTATATGCGACTGCTTCCCAGCTCCATCACTCCCGAACACTATGAGTATTGGACCAAGATGCTACAGGGATCTCGAATGACCGATGTTGTAGCCCGGAAGTACCCTAACACGTACCAGTACATGGGTGGCTTCGCTGAGGTCAAGACTACCATCAACATTGCGCAAAACTCTACTGTCAGCAACATTACCGTTGGCACACTTGTCCAGGCTGCTTGGGCCTTGACCCTAGCTAAGCTTGCATCAGACTCAGATGTCGTCTTTGGACTAACGGTCAACGGTCGCAATGCCTCGATTCCAGGAGTCCAGGATACCGTTGGGCCCTGTCTCAATATGATCCCAGTCCGAGTGACGTTTGGCCCGAAATGGACGGGTCTGGATCTCATTCGTTACCTGCAAGATCAGCTGGTGGCCACCATGCCGTACGAGTCCCTGGGATTCCGCGAAATCATTCAGCGCTGCACGGATTGGCCCTGCGGCACATATTTCTCGACGGCAGTTCTGCACCAAAACGTCGAGTATGAGGGCCAGATGGAACTTGACAATACCAACTATCGCGTCGGGGGAGCCGGAGTGATTGACAACTTGGCTGACTTTACCCTGGTTTCCAAGTCCGTTGGCTCCAATCAAGTCAGTCTCTCTCTCGGTTACTCTTCCAAGGGACCCATCACAGAGGGCTTCGCTTCCAGGGCTCTCCAGATGGTCTGCGACACTCTGATCACGCTCACATCGAATCCGACCGCCCAGTTGCCGTCTCCCAACACTCTGCGATCCCTTCCCCCGCAGACAGTGCCCGACCTTCCCCGGGAATCTGAGCAAGAGCTCATCACCTCGCAGCTGAAGAGCCAGAACATCTCGGAGATCCTCGTCCACTCGGCGATTCTGAGTCGCACCTGGCAGCAAGTCCTTCCCAGCATGTACACCAATCAAAAGACATTCCAACTTGACACATCCTTCTTTGATCTTGGCGGAGATCTCTTCGCGCTCGGCCAAGCTACGTGGCTGCTCCAGCAGGAGGGCTATCAGGTGCGCATCGAAGACCTCTTGGCTTCGCCAACATTCCTAGGCCATATGGCTGTGCTGGCACAGCATATCATGGATAGTGGTATTCAGGATGACATTATTACCCACGATTCCGTTTCTACCCCTGTCTCCAAGACGGAAAAGAAGGTGCGGTGGAAGAAGGCATTCGGTATCATGGGCAAATTTTCCAAACGGGAGTCTGTTTCCGCATAAGCATGGATAGGAATTTTTCTTTTGTTTCTTTTTGTTTCATGTGACAAACTCATGTTTTCTTGCTTTCCAGTGTTGCAGTAAACTGAAGTTATCTTTGATTTTTTCACATTGTTCCATTGCCATTTCTACACCAATTCTGTTAGTGCCTGTGCATATTTGTTTTATCTCAAGTCAGGAATATTTCAACTCCATTTGCTCATTCTTGGAACTTCAAACATCCTCTTACCATAAGACCATACACGCATCTGTAGTACATCCTAAACTTAAAAAATATGTACTTTTCCGAACGCTGGTGGCTATGCTCTTGGAAGTCTTAGGCGTGACTCATCCACTCGTATAAAGAAGCAACCATAATCACCCCCGCACAACAAACACTTCTCTCTCTCCCCAACCTCTCCATTATACCCCTGGAATCCGAGTGAAAATGGGCACCCGCAGCTGGAAAGCCCGTATCTTTGCCGCGACAAGCCTAGACGGCTACATCGCCCGGGAAAGCGGCGATATCCTATGGCTCACCCAGCCCAAACACAACCCAGACCACATTCCACCCTCGAGTCCCAAGAAAACGGTGGCATTCGAGCAACACATGGCTCAGGTTGATTTCATCGTCATGGGCCGTGATACGTATGAAGTTTGTCTCTCGTTTCCGGAGTGGCCGTATCCCAGCAAGAACTTGCTCGTTCTGAGTAAGACCCTCCAGTCGGTTCCGAATAACGGTCCTCGGCCAACAAGGGTCGTTTCTTCCCTAGAGGAGGTCGAAAAGACTTTAGAGGAGGAAGGGGCGAAGATAGTGTATGTGGATGGAGGTAAGACTGTTCAGGAGTTCCTGAAACGGGGATGGATTGATGAGCTTGTCCTGACCCACACTCCTATTTTGCTGGGAGGAGGTCGTCCATTGTTTTCTAATCTTCCTGAGGATGTCCATTTCACACTGCGTGGGGTGGATGTAATTGACGATGGTATGGTCACTTCGTATTATCACGTTTTTCGGGGGGCAGAAGGCGCGTGATGGGGAAGTCGAGAACTCCAGTTGGTAAAATCCGATGCGGTAGTACGCTCTTCAGTATATATGTATTCTACATTATAATACGTACAAACATCATTCTAACATCGCAGTAATCACTGCGCCTGTGCTCGGCCCCGGTCATGTCGAATCACCACAAGGGTTGGCCACAACTGTAGACAGACTGCCCCAAGCATCATGCATCCAGCAAACACTTGGGCGCGCAGGAAATACGACTCGTCCAAATTCACCAATGCCCCTGCAATGGGTGTCCCAGTCAGCGATCCAAAAGAGCTGATTCCCCACATCATGCCCATGCGCGTTCCCAGCATTTTCATGTCAGGGCAGAGCGCAGGGTGTGAAATGATGGACGTCGGTCCAGTCACCAGCACTCCCGTCAGGAATCCCCAATAACACGACCACACAATGAACCCGGGGACATTCGTGGCCGGGATCCAAGTAAACATTGCGATAGCAGACGCGGCAGTTGAGAAGAACAAGACGCAAATCGGCTTTACGCGTGAGGCAACAAGATACGGCACCGTTCGGCCGAATGCGGATGCGCCATTGATGATAGCCACCATGTAGAAAGAAAGGTCCCTGGTTGTACCCAAGACGGTCCGGGCGTATGTGGCGACGTAAAAGAGCGGAACCCAGTATCCCAACATCACGAGAGTCAGTGACACAGAAAAAAGCATAAAAGGAAGATCCGTAAAAGCCTTCCACTCGATCAAACTGCGGGCGCCGATCTTATTGCCTGGTCGACGACAGAGAATAGCGCAGGTTACGATCGCCAAAAGCAGGTTGATAAACCCGATGGTACGGACGGCCCAGGGGAATCCAATCCTTGGCTGTAGTTTGCGGAACATAATGGGAAAGATGACACTACCAATGCTTGATCCGATCGAGGCACACCCAATAGCGATGGGACGTTTGGTGGTGAAATGGGAGGATATGACCACCAAAGCGGGAATATAGGCAATGCCTCCGCCTATTCCAACACAAAAGCCCTGAGCGAGTATTACTTGATAGTACTGGGTTGCTAGACTGGTCATCATGATTCCAAAAACCACCAAAAAGCTTCCAACCATGATCAACGGCCGCACATGGCCCAGATCAACCAGCGGGCCAGTCACGATTCCCACCATCACCACCAAGGTTGCCTGGATGCTGCCCACCCAGGAGATTGCAGAAGGGGATTCACCTGGAAGAAGGGAGGTCAGATAGAATTCCTGGAAGGCACCATATGTGCTGATCAATCCCCTAGAGCTAAAGTCAGAAATTTATCTCCCAACAGTGGGTGGTGGGCAAAGGAGGGAGAGTTACCAGGAATTCACAAAAACACAGAAACCGGCAACAACACTGAGCCATGCTTCCAAGCCACCGTTCGGGATAGGCTTTTCGGGCGCGTTCTCGTCAGACCCTGACAAGGACTCGGGTTCCCTGGATGTCAACGGTGATTGGCGGCCCGTTTCGCCGGCTGGGCCATGTTCTTGAGATACAGTTGCTTCCTGTGTCATGCCCATTCCCGCTGTCAGTTCATCAAACGGGACGGTATGTCGTAGAACATGAAGAAGAAGCAAAAAATGTCTGCCATAATTGGGGTAAAATAATAACTCCGGCCTATTATTCAATTGACAGGAGAAATCACTCCATCCTCCCCGGCGGGGAACCCGGCTCTCGTATTCGTTTGTTCCGTGGGGTTCGGTTAACTCTCCGTCTCTAGTACGTAATGGCTCCAACGCCGGCACTTGGCACCAACGAGAGTTACCGATCGCGAGCTGATGGGCATTTGAGCATTTGAATAATTCTGAACAGTATCAAAGTAACATTCACGGTGCCCTTGTAGTGAGCGATACCTTGAAATAATTCCAGGATGTCTAACGAAGGGTTTCGGAAAGCTGCGGAAGGCTAGTTCAATGCCGCCTATAGATGGATGCGATGCAATGCGACACGTCAAGGAGCACCAAAGGCTTATATTGTCATAAAACGTGTTCAAACAAGTAGGTTACTTGTCCAGTCGAACTGTTTACCAAAATGGTAGCCAAGAAAGAGGCCATCTCAGGATAATATGGCGCACGCGCTAAGCAAATTTAGCTGCAGTTAGCAGCTCCAAACTTCAAGATTCTGCACTTCCATCTTGGCGATCCTAACGAACGGCGGGAATCAACAGGGCTACTAAACATCACCTGTTTTGGCATGATCAACCGGTAAATGGGATATTGTAATATGAATCCTGCCACAGGGGAGCTTGGCTAAAGTTCTCCAACGGCAGGGGGTCATCGAACAAGTTCGGGTTGGAGTCTTCTTCGATGATCCAAGAAAGATTGTTCCACTGCCATTCGGGCGCCGTTGTTTGCATGTTGCTGCGCATGTACGTGTTTGAGCCGAGAGCGGTTACGCCCTGTCCCGCCAGGGCCGCTTGTCCTTGTGAGCCCCAAGCGGTGGACTGAAAAAGAGGCCCGCTAGCAGATTGGCTATTGTTATCAGGGGCATGCGAGACATCAACATTGCGGCGAATGTGAATTTTACCGAGCATTGGGACGTTCAACGTCAATTCCTGGACATGATCTCCAGCATCTTCTTGCTTTAGGAGCTTGTTAAGAGCACAAAGGGTGCGCATACCACGCTCGGCAAAGTCGGAACCAGTTTTTTCCTTTGCTTTATCGCGCATCAGTCCAATGACCTGGGTTATTGTACCCTCGAGCCGGGTTTTATCGATACGTATACTATGCTGGTCCATCGACGGCCAGCTATGCGATGTGAGGAGTAGCACGACAGTCGCTGTGAATGCCTGCAGGTCTAGCATCCGAGAGGTGAACATCCCCGGGGGTAGCTTTTGACGGACGTATTGGTACCAGTTTGCCACCGACTCACACGCGTCCATGCAGGCCAGGCGGCTGTACAGATACTCCTCCCCACGGTCCTGTCGCAAGGCAAGCGGAAGATGCGCCCTCATGATGACACAGCAATGCAACATCTGCACAACATGATCGACCCTCAACTCATCCATAGGATCATTCACCCACCAAGAGGCTGGTGTCCGCGATCCTAGCTCCCTTACGTCTCTGGTGATCTCCAAGGCTAGCGCGTACAGTTTCGTGCTGGGTTCCTGGGTCGCGCTCATGTATTCCAAGTCATGAACCCTTGAAGAGATGTCGGTCAGTTTACTGAGGTAGACCCGTGGTTGAACGACCCCGTCAACTACTAGAGCAAGAGACGTGGTCCGAGGATATCGGCGAGTATCCGGGGGTAGGTTAATCATCATCCCCATCAGCCGATCGACGCTACAAATTACTTCCCAGAGCTGAGCCTTTGGGGTTAGAATCTCCCCATTGATCGGGCCATCGGATTTATTGAGATGTGATAATGGCAACGATTTGGGCAATCCCATAAGCTCAGCGACCGCAATAATATGGCGCAGTCGGACCCACGCTTTTTGAAAATTTCCGAAACCGATTTGGCTACCAAAAATCCACCATTCTCGTCAGCTGAGACGCGGGTGTGTGGTGCAGATAATTAAGGACGGGGCGTTGGACAGACAAGTGCGGAGAAAAGGAAAGAGGCACTCACAGCCGAACAAAATGGATCCCCATCCCAAGCCCTTCGAGGGTCCCAACCAGTCGATCATGCGCTATAATTGATTTATCCACGGTTTCGGACACAGCCCGAGAGAACCCTAACCTCCTCTGTAATATTCTCAATTCGGTTTCCGGTTCCTGAGGAACTTGCAGAGCCGTAATAGCCACCTCTAACAGCCAGGTGGTCAGGCGAATCACATCCACATTCGGCCGGGTTATCTCCTCATAGCTGTCCATTATGTCTTGCTGTGACTTTGCTGCAAACGGCTGGGGCAGAATCAACTGCAACATTGACAGCCAATCGTAGTTACCGATGGTGATACCCCTGGTCTCTTCCTTTGACGGGATCAATTTCTGTAACTCGGGCCTCGCAGCATCGAGCAAATGCGCCGAGGCTTTGGCCCTTCGTTCTCGCTGCTGCTCATCATGTCGATCAATGTCCACCGTCAGCCAATCGTTGTGGAAGAGCGAACGCAGATTGGACGGCTCTTCTGCGACGACAATATCGGAAGCACTCGATTCACCTTCTGAATCATCCGATTCCAGGTCGTGGGCTAGGTGTGATTCGATGCCACTCGAAGGCTTCCCGCCGAGTTTTACTTCGATGTTATTGACGATCTTGGTCAAGCGCGCGACCTGAGCCTCCAGTTGGGCGATCCGCACTCGGGAGGGCAGCCGCTGAGTCTGGCGCGGGCGGGGACTCGCCGTCTGGGCGACACATGAGGATCCACGTTCCTGGCACTGGCGGCAGATGTGAGCATCGTCGGGGATTCGGACACAACGGACTTTCCGCCGTCTGCCTAGATCAGAGATCAGAGATCAGGAACGGGCTAAAACAGAGACAAGAACGGCAAGAACAGCCACATACACTCGGTACAGCTTTTCGTTCCCTTGCGGATAGCCGTGTGGCTTGGGGACTGAGGGGCCAACATGAGGAGCCACGTGGAGCACAATCAATCTCCGAGAAAAAAGTCCGAACGTCCAGGTTAGTGAGCCCTTCAGACCGATAACAGTTCCGACGACGGAGGATGAAAAGGGAAGGGGATGACAGGAATGGTACCCAGGTATTTAGTGGTGACGAAGGGGTGACGGACGACCGGACGAAGTTTTAGTCCGCGGAGGCTGACCCTGCCGCGAGAGTCCGTGGGGCGAATCCTTTGGCGAGTAAATCCTTCTCAATACGGGAACTTGTGGACATTCAACAGATACGAGTCGCTTTACGACTCATGGCTACCAAGGAACTCTTCTAGCTCCGTTGGTTTTGCCTTAAAATCGGCGTTTCGCTGGCCGACCGGGGTTGAACCCAGTCTCACCTCCCCGACAGCGACAGTTGCCTGAAGAAGTCGAGCAGTATAAAATAATATGAGCTGCTCCTTCCCACTCGCCCAGATTTTTGGAGTCTCCAACACCATCCTCGCCTCAACCCCTTCCTTTGCGTGTCGTGAAATACAAGCGATAACAACACCTCAACTCCACCTCCCACCACACTTACACTTGCACGCACTTGCGCCAACACTTCCACCTACACAATGTTCGACGCTCTCGAAAAGCGTGGAGGCCCATATGCGTCCAACACCGCGGGCATGGGCGGCGCTCCCAGTGTGACCCCCGATGTTCCTGTGTGCGCAGTGTTTATGGCACTCTACATCAGTTTCGCAGCCACCAACATGACCATCTTCCAGAAGAATCGTCGGAGAAACCACAAATTCATCCTCTCCGGCATGCTGTTCGGTTTCTGTATGGCGCGCATCACCACACTCGTCCTCTACATCGTCTGGGCGACACGACAGAGAAACGTTCAGCTGGCTATCGCAGCTCAGATTCTTGTCAACGCCGGTATTCTGCTCATTTACATTATCAACTTAATCTTGGCGCAGCGTATACTCCGTGCCAAACAGCCCCAGCTGGGCTGGCACCCTATCCTCCGCACCAGTGCTAAGGTCCTATATGCCTTGATCGTTGGAGCGCTAGTCATGGTGATTACTTCCATGGTCATCTCTATCTATACTCTCGATCCCGACACGCGCGCCTCCTGCCGTGACGTCCAGCTCACGGCCCTGACCTATCTCCTCGTCTTCACCTGCCTGCCTCTCGTCCACGTCGCCCTCGCGGTCCTCCTCCCTCGCTCAAGCCAACAAGAAAATTTTGGGGAGGGAAAAATCGTCAGCAAGGTGATTATTGTCACTCTGTCTACCTGCTTGTGTATGTTGGTCGCAGGCTTCAAAGCTGGAGTTACCTGGAGCCCATCTCGCCCTATTACCAACCCTGCATGGTACCACTCCAAGGCGTGCTTTTACGTCTTCAACTTTACACTGGAGATCCTCATCCTCTGCCTGTTGACTTTCAGTCGAATCGACAAGCGATTCTACATTCCAAATGGTTCCACCCGCCCGGGTGACTATTCAAGTCTGCAGAAGCAAACCAGCGAGCTTAGCGATGAGCCAAAGCCCGAGGCATAATTTCCTTTGTCTTCTTTCCTTTTTTCTTTTTCTTTTTTCACTCTTATGTTCGCTGTACACACTGTGGAAGCGTTAATCTCACCATTTATTAAATTAATCATAGATAGGTTTGCTTTCTTGTCCGCTATGACTGTATGGTACCTTGTGTGCTTCAAAATATATTTCTTGGCCAAGAAAAACTTCCGCCAGTATACTATGTTAGATAGTGACAAATACTACACCATGACAATAAAATGGTGTCAAAAACGGTTTTAAGAAAGGCCTATAAACTTTGATTAACAGTTCACTATCCAATCTCCTATTTTGGGTGTTTGTTTACCCTCGTGCCTGCCCTGAAAAATCTCAATTGTAGAGAACATCCGCTAATCCCAAAACAGACTTCATTCTACCCCACCAACTTTCACTCCCCTCTTTGTTATCGACAACGCTGTCTGTAGCCATGCATATCGAAATACCTATCGGGGGCCTGATTCTTTCATCGAGCCTGATTTTAGACTTCGGGGCAACGATTCCACCCCGGACAACAGCGAACAAAGAAAAGTCAAAAAAGTAAAGAAGCTTGTTCTGAGCTCGTCGGACGAAGCATCGGACGAAGAGCAGCCCATCGGCAGTCGGTGTTTATAAGCTCCGGGCCTCCGATGTGCTTCTATCCCACGGTCGGCGAAAAAGCTTCATCGGCGTTCCGGGAATTGCAGATCATCCCCCTAAAAAAGAACGAGTGGAAAGGGTCTTTTTTTTTTTTTTTTTAACGGGTGATGCATGATTGAATCAGATATCTTGACGTACCTTATTCCGAGTAAGTCATAGGACTTTCCTACTCCTTTGAAGGATTCCCTATTATCAGCTCTGCTAGAGGGTACTATGGTTCTGACAACAGAGGAGGATAGGACAGCTCTGAATAACATGAATTGAATCCAAACTATTAAGCTGATGTTATCCGAGGCTTAAAACAACTTATTAAGTTAAGTTCCAGCGAGGCTATATAGGCTGCTCTGGATTGCCGTGGGTGACTTCGGCACAGCTTGAAACTACCTAGGTAGGATGATACTAGTAGAGGGTATTTCTTCGGACTGTATGCTATTGATACTGGGTTGGCAACGGAAGATAATTCGGACGTGGAGAGTACGCGTGACTGAGAGCGGGCTTAATCGAAGTCAAATCCCCCCTAAACATAACTCTGTCACCTGCTTGCCATCGAGGAATACGGTAGGAATGTTTGCTGAGCTGGGTGACAATACTTTTTTTTTGCAGTGAGGGTAAGGCTCCGCTAATGCTCGAGGTATGCTCCTCTACCAAATCAACACGATCCCCATGCTTCTCCTCTTTGTGGTTCATCAAAAACAAGAGTTGGGGAAAACTTAGGATATGGAGTACACATCCAATTGCACGCCATGATTCCAGTCGAAGCCGGAGTATCCCCGGGTCCAGAGCAATCATCGACACCCAGAACGTTGGAATGAGGCAGGGAATACATCGTGTGGAGCCCCGAATAAACGCGACACACGCACGCACGCACCCCAGAAGCTACGAGCTACCTAGGTAGCTTTGATAGCTACGCCTAATACGATTGGGCCATTCACACTAAGATTACCTGGCAGCCCTCCCCACGAAATCCACATTGGGACCGATGACGTTCTCGATCGGTGGCGAACTGCCCTAATCAAGAAGCCATTCACACTGAGCCAAACTCCAGAACCAGCGCAAGCCAGCAAACCACATGACCCCTCTGCTTCTGTATAAATGGGTATTGCCTCCCACGATAGCCACCTTTGGCATTCGACAGAAGGTAAATGGCCGACTCCGTCCAACAAGCAACACTCCTCTTAGACCATCCACAAGATCACCGGCACCCAGGATTAACCATGTCTGAAGGTTCGTTGCAGTAGTGACCACTACTATGGGTATGGCCAATGCTGACATCTTCCAGAATCCTCCCGCCCTCAGCACAAGGAAGGGTTCATGGAGCGATGGTTCCATCACCATGGCCATAAGGAAGGTCAGGAACAGAAACCTCATGATTCTGGCTCCCATGAGGGAGACAAAAATGAGCCTGAACATGAACATGAGCAGGAGCATGAGCATGGCGAGGACACAATGGAACCAAATCAGGCGAAGGACCCTCAACACAAGAGCAGAATGAAGAGGTTCAAGGACTATATGCATAAGGAGGAAGATCTGGATGAAGCCGGAGAGACGTATGCGGGGTTGATGTGATGATGGAATCCACCCACCCGAGATTGGGGCAGTTTGAATCCTCGACCTTCATTTTGGCTTTTTGATAAAAACATGGAACATTCAACTTGAACTTACACTGATTGAAAAGGGTTGTTTGAGAGATGCTGCTGGATAGTATGATGGCATTGGCTGGTTCACTGCTAGGTGGAATTCTGGTTCGATGGCAATTGAGTTACGTTACTGAGGCTTAATCGTTCTAGTGCTTCTGATCGGATATGAGGGATAGGTAAATTGATAGATATTATGTCTATTTTATTTAAATTTATTGTTAAAAGGACTTAATCGGACGTGGATAAATCTTCCCACTGGCCTGGGAATGTCGGCCGCAAAGTAGTGATGTCATCTATGAAACCGCGAGTAAGAAAAAAAAAAACCCCCCTTTCCTCGACCATCTCAGTGCCCAATCCCGGCACACGGTGAAGATTCAGTAGTGAGTATGAGATGAAGCTGCATCGCCGCAACCCATAGTATCTCCCGGGGGGCTTCGAAATCGGATAATTCCACGACCAGCTGCTATCTTCATCGCTGCATCTTTGACTACCGCAGGGAATCCACAGCGCCTCTCGTCATATAACAATCATTTAATACCCCAGAACCAGAGCAGTATTAATCGACCAATTAAGAGGACCATGAGCACTGGAGCTCTAAACTCACAAGCGGTCGACGCGCCGCTTACACGGGCAGCGACCTTCCTCGTCGTGACCGTCAAGGACACGCCCGAAGCCATCCAGACCACGCGGTCTGCAATCGCCAGCATCGGCGACCTCGCCAAGAACGTCAGCATCCGGGACCTGGACTGCATGTTCGCCTGCACCGTCGGGATCGGCAGCAACATCTGGGACAAACTCACCGGGCTCCCCCGACCCGCGGAACTGCACCCCTTCCCCGTTGTCCAGGGCGCCATCCACACAGCCGTCTCGACACCGGGCGATCTCCTCTTCCATATCCGCTCCGAACGAAGGGACATCTGCTTCGAATTCGAGCGCCAACTGATGGACCGCCTCGGCGACGCGGTGACACTCGTCGATGAAACCAAGGGATTCCGCTACTTCGACGTACGCGACCTGCTTGGCTTCGTCGACGGCACGGCGAATCCAGTTGGCCCCGCCGTTTCCGACGCCGTTCTGGTGACTGACGCGGAGACCCCCTCGGCTGTGGGAGGAAGCTACATCGTCGTCCAGAAATACCTGCACAACCTCGCCGGATGGAAGAAGCTCTCCGTCGAGAAACAGGAGGCGGTGATCGGGCGGACAAAGCTCGATAATGTAGAGCTGGACGATGCAGCCGAGGACAAGCAAAAGTCGCACAAGACACTAGCCACGATCGAAGACGAGAACGGCGAGGAGCATGAGATCCTCCGTGACAATATGCCCTTCGGGTCCCCTGGGGCGGGCGAGTTCGGGACGTATTTCATTGGATATACGCGGGAGCTCTGGGTGATTGAGAAGATGATGGAGCGGATGTTTGTGGGCGAGCCTCCGGGATTGCATGATCGGATCCTGGACTTTTCAACGCCGGTGACGGGGACGACGTTCTTTGCGCCTTCGGCGACTGTGCTGGATAGTTTGGGGGATTGAGGGAAGTTTGGTCGAATTGGGGCTGTGGGGTTTTCATGGAGTAATGTCTAATGCGGTGGATGAGTGCAGATGGAGGTGGAATAATCTCTTCGCTAGGACCGACAAAGAGGGGCACCTGAAAGCTTGTGAGGAAAATAGTGTTCAATTTTAGGAAACTAGTCAAGATTCAGCCGTCAATACCTACTCTCGGGGACGATTTGAGTGGCCCACCGCCAGAGTGGAAAGTCTCCGGAAAGTCTCCGCAAGCCCGTCTTATTAGACCACATTCGATAGTAGAACTATCACGCACCAGATAGATGCACACAAAATGAGGCTGTGTCGGTGACTTTCCGCTAACTTTCTTGCGTCAATCTCCTCCAAGGTACGCTGGCATAAGCGGCGTGATCTTCCCTATGAGGAATATAAAAGCTCCCATGTCTTCCAGGCCACTTCATCACTCATTACAACTCCTAATCCACAACAACACTCACAATGGCATTGACAAACTCCTCCGCTCTCTTCGACGCTCTAATCATCGGTGCAGGCCCCGCGGGTCTGTCCTTTGCGACTAGTCTCGCGCGTCAGTTGCATACCGCGGTCGTCTTTGACTCCGGTGTTTATCGGAACAGCCGCAGCCAGCATATGCACAACGTGGTTGGATGGGATCATCGGAACCCCGCAGAGTTTCGGTCGGCAGGCCGGAATGATCTTCTCAAACGATACCCCAGCATTCAATTCCAAGACATCGAGATCAAAACCGTGCGACGGACCCCAAGCGAGAAAACCCTCTTCGAGGCCGTGGACCTCTCCGGGAAGACATGGTACGGACGGAAGTTGGTCCTGGCCCCGGGGGTGAGAGACATCCCGTTGGATATTGAGGGATATGACGAGTGCTGGGGGACTGGAATGTATGTTTTTCTCCTGATGCATCCTATTGACTATTTTTTTTCGACTGGGCTAATCGGACCCAGCTTCCACTGTCTCTTCTGTGACGGGTATGAAGTACGAGGCCAGGAAACAGTGGGGTTCTTGGCTATAGGTGCTATGGTACCCATCCAGCGCGTACTGATGCAGCATAAAATGGCCCTCCAGCTTGCAGAAACCGTCACGATTTATACAGGAGGGGACGAAAAGCTGGCTGGAGAGCTTCTGGCAGCGATCTCAGATCCGAGGGTCACCGTCAACGGCAAAACCATCACCCGGCTGGAAAAGCTCCCCACCACAACCAAGGTCCGCGTTTATTGTGAAAATGAGGAGCCCAAGGAAGAGGGATTTTTGGTGAGTCCCCCTACACTTTTTTTTTTTCTATCTGGAGGGATATGATTCTAACAAGTCAGTTCCATCACGCCGGGACCGAGGTCAATGGGCCATTTGTTGAACAATTGGCGTTGAAAACGACCCCGATGAATGATATCGAGGTGACTCAACCCTTCAATGAAACGAGTATGCCAGGAGTGTTTGCGATTGGAGACTGTGCAGGTCCAGTTAAGGCTGTTACCCCGGCAATTTCTTCAGGAACCATCGCCGCAGCAGGAGTGGTCGTGCAATTGCAGTCAGAACCCGCTCCATCGTTGGACCTTTGATAGAGCTTATTTTGTTTCTGCGATATATTTAGATTCATTTCATAAGATGCCCCCCCCCCCCATGTTATAGAATTTGCTAGTTTAGATTTATCAGTCCTTCACGAGTTCCTTCTAATAATAGTGGTAATGTGCGGCTGACGCCCAAGCATTCTGATCTGGAATAGTGGCTTCTCCTCCGTCAAAGATGTTGCAAGATCCATTCGACCTCATTATCTGCTGCTTCTAGAATATGCTCCGCTGGGTACTGAGGCTTCCAGCCGATCTCCAGACCGTGACGGGCAGTAAATGCGCAACTAGCATGATCGGGTTAGTATTTCTTTCCAAACACCAACCGGTCCAATAAACCTACTTTCCACCCAGCTCAACGGGCACAAACTCCTTGGGCCGGTCCAGCGCCTTTCCCATCTCCTCTAGGACGGCGGTATCGGCCCGAGTTACAGTGGCATCATCGATCACGTTTCGCTTCGCTAGAGCTTTAGCCATCGCACCGTAAACGTCGTTCCATGGAATTGAGCCCGATGCCGCTAGATAATAGCCGTTCTTGCCGTATCCTGGGTTTTTCCCTAACAGGATACTTCGCAGAATCTCAATGTAGAGTGCCGCGGTGTCGGAAATGTGGGAGACAGGCCAGGCCTTCACTTGGTTAGAATATGAGGTTCAGGACGAGGCGTCATCGGCATACCGCATAATTATCGTCAACGCTATATACCCGCCTCAAACGTTTAGCCGCTTTCACAACGGCCCTGGTCTGGATCGAAATAACATTCCCGAATCCTTCGCCATTGCCATATACCAGACAGGGCGCGAAGATATAGCTGCGCACGCCATGTGCGTCGGCAGTGTTAATGACTACTAGGTTGGTCTCGACAGCCTATGCGGGAAGTCTCAGCAACTTCCTAGCCCTCAAACTTGAAAATAGAAAAAAAAAATAATAATAATAAGAGAGACAATACCGTCCTCAGCAAGGGGATAGTCACATGCGCCCCCTTCTGAATGTCATATAACCCCGGGTCATTATCCAACAGGGGCTTCTCCGTCGGATGCCCGACATGGCTACTGAAGATCTTCGCACCGGTCGTATGCAGAAAATGCACATCCCGACCAGTCTTCTCCTTCACGTTGTCCAATGCCCGAATCATAACCTTTTGGACGTTGGAGTGCAACGCATCGATCAGGTAATAAATAATGCTGATTTCATGATCGACGATTGCTTGCGCCGTGCCAGCTTCGTCTTTGAGATCGATGTGGATTGGCTCGGCGCCGTATAGCTCGTGGACCGCTTTAGCTTGCTCCTCGGTGCGCACGAGGGCGTACAGCTTGTTGTATTCGGGGAGGTTGGCTTTTTCTAGGTTGGCCAGGAGTGAGCCGCCAAGGTACCCGGATGCCCCGGTGATGAGGATATTGTGGGACATTTTTCGGCAATGCAGTGTTTCTTTGCTGTCCGCTTGTCCAGGCTCTGGGGCAAGTTTTGTGGTTTGGATTCATATAGTGTTGGGTTGTTGGATTGTATTTGTCATCTTTGATAGTTAGTTAGTTAGTTACGCTGGGATGCTCCGGGTTCGTAAGTTAGTCGCAGGAGGAGTGCCCCACAAAGGCATCATCGAGGTCTAAATGCGGATATCGTCAGATATCTCCATCCATCAGCCTCACCCTATCTCCAAATGAGTGATGATGTCATCTTGCGACCCGAACGCTGCCCCTCGCCAACTATAAGTACCAGCTTGGCATTATTTTCAGCTCGGCCACCGCCGTCAGTGTTAGCGCTGACCATGCATCATTGCGGAGCCATTGTAAGCACAACCCTGAAGACCTCGCAAATATCCTGGTCAATTGACACAATCCCGCAGTCTAGAGCGTGGTTGGTGTTTCCTCTCTGTGAGGTGTCTGAGACATGCCTACACGTTGCAGCCAATCCCATCTAACTGCATAAAAAAAGCAATATGCCGTAAAGCAGCTCTAGCATTGCATGATTGGAAGCGAGGAATTTACTCTACTCGGGAACTCCGCGCACTGGAAGGCTTAGATGAGGGGTTTTTATTTTGGACTCGATCTGGGGCCTTCCACTCTCCTCTTTGCTTCTAGCGGTAGCACTCCCCGGTGAGCCCGCCCATCCGAAAGAAATCCCAAGGCTGCATGAATCATTTCCCTTCCACCAACTACCTAGCCACATCTGATGTTACGTTGGACGGTCGACTACCATCCTCGCTCTGCCTCCACCGTCGGCATCGCAACCCGACCCTGGTATCCGCCTCTGCGAACAATCGCCGGAGGAGGGGTCGCAGTTGGCGTGGGAGTCGGCGTAGGTGTAGCCGTCAATGTAATATCACCTCCACCGAGCGGCACCATTGTGACCGGCGGAATGTACCAATCAAGATCGCACGCCGTCCAGCCAGGATCAATCGCACGAACCTCCTCGGGTAGCAAAACCCAGGGCGTGTAGTCATCGCGGATGATTGTGCAGGTATCGCTCTCCGGGAGCGGACACTGCGATCCACCGCGGTACTGCGGCCAGGGGATCAGGGACTGGGTGTAAGGCCCTAGCTCGTGCGGCATGAACTCGGCAAAGTTGAAGGGGTACGCGGTGCCGATGACGGGGTATTTGGCGTTGCGGTGGCCGCGGACGGAGGAGATACTGGTCGGGTCGACAGCGATGACGGTGTTGGAGTGGTCGACGCCGCATTGGCTGCCCGGGTGGGCGCGTCGGTTACTCCAGGCGTAGATGCTGGTGAAGGACAGATAGGCAGTTGGGGAGATGAAGGTTTCCCCGTTTACGACGGCTGTGCTTGGCCCGGAGGCCGGGAGGGTGCTTCCGTCCTGTAGACAGAGATCGCCCTCGGCGGTGGTGACGGGCCAGTAGAAGAGGGTCGCGGAGCCGGGGAGGAAATGGCAGTTCGAGCACGGGTTTTCTTCGGGGTACTCCCGGGTTGTCTGGGGGCAATCCCACGGTGGGATCGGACTGTTTGTGTCGCCAGCAGTAATGGTGGTGACGGACTCGTGGTATGCGCTGGAGAGGCTGGAGTAGGTCTCCCAGATGGGGATGCATTCCCCGGTCTGGAGCGCGCAACTCGGGCTGGGACTCGGCTCGCGATAGAGACTTGTGACGCCGGAGTAGGTTTCGTAACCTGTAACACATGAGCCTGTGCCAGGGTAGTAGGCTATCGCGGTTTCCCGGGGGCCTAGAGCACGCGGGACCCCATCGCAGAGGGTAGTCAAAGGGCCCGAGTGGGTGTTGGTCCAGTCCTCGAGGGACGTAGAAGTCCGGCAGGCGCCTTCACTGGTTGCGTATGAGCCGTACGAGGTTATAGTCGTAGTTGGGCCCAGGGAGCGCAGCCCCTCCGAGCGGCCGGCGTACTGCACCCATGCGGCATTGCAAGACACGGCGGAGGCTTTAGGGCCGGTAGTAGGACCGTAGAAGTAATCGGTTGAGGTGGGCCAGAATATCGTAGTGTTTGAGGTGATAAACCACTGATTGCTGGTGGTTCCTAGGAAGACTGTCAGCTATTGAGATCTAAACTCCTTTCTAGAAGGTGGTGGGTTCTACCGCCAGATTGGCCGGCCACCAGACCGAAAAAGAGCACGAGGGGCAGCATTGTAATTTTTTTTTTCAAAGGCTGGATGATCCGAGACGAAAATCTGACAGATATCTGGGATGATATTTAAATGTTTGGTCCTTCAAATCCACAACCAGGTCCAGCTCGCGTGGGCTGCCTCATTGGCTGGCGATCTGCAGTTTATCCCGTATCTGCAGATTCACTACACGTTAGCACCCCTTGGCAGACAGTCGAGGCTGGCCTGGAACTGATTCAGGTGAGACATCCCTGCCAATCAACCGTCGCAAATACCTTCACTTCTTCCGCATTTTTAGTCCCTGCCTAGGTACCAATGCAATCGTGTACTGTGTTTTGATTGAGGTGTCGGGACACGGGTGATACTTCAACAAATCAAGGTACTTAATTTTGTATGTGGATTTCTATAGAAAGTGAAGTACCTTGGTTCAGGTGGTGTGCCTAGCAGCTTCCTATATCTCAGTCTGTAGCGTTCGTTGTAATACGCGTCGGTTGGATAGATACACTCAACCTCCTGCATACGGGGTACATTCGATAGACCTCGTTGTACTTTTAATACCCACCCTTGTACTTGTTCCTGTCTCGTTTTAAGTGATTCCTAATGCTTGAAGTTCTTGCCTCTGAGCAACCGAGTATTGATAAGCTTTCCACATTCAAGCCACACCGTCTGGTTTCCGGTCCCCCAAGACCTTAATTCCTTGGGCGAGTTAACTTCAGCCTCAGCATCTGTTAGTATGCAAAAGTCGACTGGAAGCCGGACCAAATATGAGAAACTGTGAGTAAGTAGACTTCGAGGGTAACGATCTTTTGTTTCCCGGTCCATTATTCACCTCATTCAGGTCATGTGAACTCAACTTTATCTATCCTCGTAACACTGACCTCAGCGTCCGGCCACATCCACCCACCTCAGCGAGTCTTGACTACGCTAACTCTACTCACTTTATCTAATGTTCACGATTCTGAAGCACCATGAGTGCATCTGCCATAAGCTCACCCGCTAGGCGCGAGACTATCGATGAACTCTGGAAATCTGTCGTCTCAGAGGAGTTGGAGCAGCAGGTATCCGACGATAATAACGAGATCCCCGACAACTTTCTGATGGAAAACGGAATTCGTGTGGTTAAATGGCCCTTCAGTATCCCAACTCAGGGATCCGAAATGCCCAGCGTGACTCCACCTCTTCTGTTCCAACCCCTGCCCTTGGAGGTTTTGGACACCCTCCCGATCCTAGCAGGCTCGAGGAAAGAGCTCAAGGAGTCTTTCCGCAACTACAATCCACCTAAAAATATTGAGGATATATTCTTCAGTTCCTGGAGCCCTCAAGAGTGTGCGGATATAGTGGAGTCCTACCTTGCCCGCTACGTTCGTCGCTTTCCCCGTCCGAAGAGGTGGGCTGGATTGTTTACGTTGATGAACATGCAGCATATTTGCTCGGTTTTGTAAGTGGCCGCCCCTTTCCCCCCCTCCCCACCCTTTTGTCTCTTCTTCTTTTTTGATGTATTCTTAATGAATTATTCCAACTTTTCATTTTGGGTAGGTGGCGCAATCCCCTCCTTAATAGCGGTGGATCTGAGGCACACCACTTCCCATTTTAGAAGTGTTGGTCTTTGACTATATACGAATACGAACCGAGATCTGATCATTCGCCTTACCCGCATGTGATTTTGGTGACCAAACAATGTGGTTTTGGACATGAGGAGACGTTGATGCTTGGGGAGTTGATGCCCATCGTTACAGCGATAAGAAGCAGAGCTTTTCAACTGAAGGTGCAAGAGGGCCAGGAGCCTGAGACTGTGGTAGATGGTACCAGGGTAATTGAACTGGACTATTCCGGGCGTTATGGACCACCCTTCCAGTTTGAGTCCGAAGAAAGATTCCCGGTACAGTCCTTCACTCCGGACCATTGACGCGCAAGAATAGGATCACTGTTGACTAATATACATTTTGAGGTTAGGTTTTAATGATCTCCTTATTTGGCCCGCAGCATGGACGGCTCCTATACGCCTGTATGGATGGCTTTGATCTGGTTATTAGACGCTCCAAGATCCATAGCTTTGAGGATCGTGAGAAATCGCCATGGAAATTTCTGGCGGCGAATTTCCTGAGTACCCCATTGGAAGAGAGCAACATGGGTTAATTTGGTATTTGGGTTTGCGCGGAAGAATCATGGAAATGTATCATCATTGGAATTTCAGGAGAGCCGAATTTCCCGGTTAATAGGTAACTGGGGCAGTAAAGCGGGGACCTGACAAGCCTCGAAGAGCTAGATTCTGCTTCGAAAATATCACGCAAGCAGTTCCTCTTGCTACGCATTATTAACCAATCAATTGGCCCACACCAATTCGATCCTTCGGAGCTCGATCTCGACGGACCAATGGCCAGAGCCGGTTTGATACTCCAAAACTCGGCCCCGTTTCAGAGCTACATTCGGGCCATCCCACAGAATGGGCAGTTTAGCATGCTCCGTATTGAGCAACGAGAGCCCCTGGAGCCTCCAAGGGACGCCGGATGCACCCTGTCCACTCATTTTCGATTGACCGCAAGATTAAACCCCGCGGAGGGTGGCGTGGATCACACGATTCCCGGATACAGAAGTGGAGTGAGTGCTGAATTCTAGTGGATTTATGTCTATGACTGATAATAATACGCGGGTTCTGGTATCCCAGGATGGCCCGGAGATGTACGTCACCTTCTCCCAGTGCCCTAAAAGTCAGAAGAAATACCTCCGGAGAGGGTACTTCGAGGGGGCCGGTATCATGACTATGCGGCGTTTTGGGCCCTGGAAGATCAATACTGCGTCCCAGATCGAAAGGTTTGTTCAGATTATACTGGCAATCCTCATTCGGGGGTAATATCAGGTGTATATTGTATGATAGGACAAGCGAAACCGAGAGACCCAGGCTACATAGTACCGGTTTAGTCTGCATAGTTCTATCGGAATTCTTCGATTTTCCTAATTTGCTTTCCATCCTGATCGAAATTCGCCTCGTCCAACCATCCCTCAAACGCCTCGCTCAACCCATCATTCCACTCCTCCCTCAGGGTCGAAAACCACGCCGTATCCCTATTTCTCCCCTTGATCACCATATGCTGCCGGAAGACACCCTCAAAGGCAAATCCAAGCCGGAGAGCAGCCCGCCGAGAACCCTCGTTAAGCGCATTACACTTCCACTCAACCCGGCGATAACCAAGATCCTCAAAAGCATGCTTCAGCAGCAAATAGTTGGCCTCTGTGGCACCTGTCGTTTTCTGGATGGAAGAGGTGAATAGAACATTGCCAATTTCGATTCTCATGTTCTCTGCAGAATACGACATGAGCGAAATGTAACCGATTGCTTTACCGTATGTGGGTGTATTTTCCTCTGCTCTCGTGTCGATGATGGCAAAGAAGAATGGGTCCGTGGAGGTTGACAGGGTGGCTATGGCGGCACGGAAATCAGAAATGTCATGAAACGGCCCGTTGCCCATGTAGTCCCATAGCGAGGTTTGTGATGCGACGTCGTTGTTGATTAGTGGGTAGAGTTCGTCGGCGTGTGCTGGTGCCAGGGGGACGAGCCTGACTGTGCGCCCCTGCAGTGTTATCGCGGACGGAGGAAAGGCTGGAGGGAGCGAGACCTCTTCTCCCAGGGGTCTCGTCAACATTTTTTTCCCCTCTGTTTTTGTGGTTTACGATGAGGTTTGGATGAAGTTGGTCTGTCTTTGATGAAGTGAAGTTGAGAAGTGGGGGAAGTTGGAAAAGCTGCCGTGAGTCATTTCCGGTCGATCTCCAATTCCATCTCTTGGCGCAGAATGGCGAACTAACCAACCCCTGCTAAATATTATCTCCAGCTGATCCACCGAAGAGAAATTCCATATGTATTTAGGGTAGGACAGAGTAGATTCTCTATTTAGCTACTGACTGAGATGTAACTTTCAGAAAAGCAGAATGGTTAATCGGACGCGTAAATTCAGGACAATCCTCCCAAGCAAGCTGCTGATTCAATTTCCACACAGTATCCATCGATTCAGTTCTACCTTTTCTTTCTTCCTCGTCATTAACCTTCAGAGAGATGATCAATAAGCGCAGCTGCCAGTTCTCTATACCAGATTGCTCCTCCAAGTCGGTCAGGCCACATAAAAGCTCCTCGTGCATTCGTTTTAGGAGCCCCTTTGTCTCCTGCAAGCTCCCTAGAGCAGAGAGTTCATCGACCACGTATTGTTTCAGCTCATCTGGCATAAATCCTTGTTGATTTTATGTGCGGAGAATTGTCAATAACATCGTCCGTAGTGAGTCTGACGAGCGTGCGGCCAGGATTAGCGGGAAAGATATTTTGCCTTCCTCGAGCTCTTGGTGGAATCCTTTCTTTGTGTGCTGAGAGGTCTCTGTGTCAGCCGAGGCAAATCTCATGTCAAGAATCCCAGGCAGAGCGGTTCACATACGCTCTTGTCTGCGAGGTCCTGGTAATCATCCCGGATTTGGAAATACCGCCCTAACGTGGTTGCGAAGGGGATGAAGTCTAGCTCCCTAGTGTTTTAATTAGCTAGCATCCCGTATCATTAGCATTGTAGACTGCTTACTTGTTCGATGATGCTTCTGCTTGCATTAGGCGGCAGAGTAGTCGGAATAAACCACCGGTTTCTTTGCCACACCGTCACTGCAAGTAAATAAAACCTGGGTCAGGTACTGACTTCCATCCACCATACTGAGATACTCCGCTTGACTGGGTATATGGGTATGGGGCGTCCAATAAATGTCATGTCCTTGACCAATATGAAGATTGCGCCACTCGTCTGCTGACGTTAATTGGGTCCATGATGGGGAAGATGTAGTGAGTTGGCTTTTACCGGAATATATGGAGGATGCAGGAGGTGAGAGGGTCTGGATCAGTCGGAGACTCTCATTCATAATGTAAGTTGCACTGTTGATCGTCTGAGCAATGCCAAAGACTTTATGGGCCGCGGGTTTTCCCCGTCGTAGAGGACTGCCGTCTTGAATGTCATCGAGCTTGGAGATCGTAATCAGCGGATGTGATTTGCTTCTTTGGATGATCGTACATGAGAGAAGAGCTATGCAGAAAGTCTACCGCTCTTTCAATCACTACCAGAGATTTCACTGGCACTCTGTACCAACTGTTCAGCGCCATAATCAATTTCTGCCTGATACCCTTGGACGGTAAAGAGGCTAGATAGGCATAGGGGTGTTTCAGGACCTGAGATAGTGTGTCAGAGTCAAATATTCTGAATCGTTTATGACAGCATGTTATGAGATACTTGCTTTATCATCGAGTTGCATAGATTCTGCTACGATTTCTCTCCCATTTGCTGTAATACAGACTACCGCTGGGGGTTAGCATTAGCGCGCGGGATTTTCAACATCAGGAAGATGGCACGGATTCCTACCAGTTGGCTCTGGCTTGAGCTGATCCATGGTCCCAGTAGGAAATCCAGAGGATGACTGCGGTCCGACCACCTTGACGCCCTCCCTGCCAAACCTTTTGAAATGTTCCTTGTACGGATTGGCAAGTAGTTTCCGGTATCGGGGAACCTCAAGGCTCCAAACGAAGTTTCCAGCCATACTGTGCAACAGCTGCCCAGCAACAACTATGAAATTGACAGACCGGCCGCAAGAAAAGTGCTCGAAGATCGAACGATCTATACAACCTCACACTTTCCCGCTGGGGATGGCTTCCCTCTTCTCAGTGACCTGGGAGAGGCCCGCTTCGGAAATAAGCAGCATAGCGAGAGTATCATGCCGGACTACTATCGGGCCCCTGAAGTCATCCTGAAATCTAGTTGGGATTATAAAGTGGATATTTGGAGTGTTGCTATGGTGGTGAGTCACTATACCATGCCCCGTCTCTTGCCTGGTTGATACTTACACATCTTGAAAGGCATGGGACATTGTCTGCCCTAATACCCTGATTCAAGGTGAAATCAGAGATGATATCTTTGGTGATGGAGTTCATATCGCCGAGCTCATTGCATTGCTTGGTCTCCCACCACCAGAATTCCTTAAGAACATACATATGAGCTGGGTGTTGTGGGATGAATCTGGGAATTGGAGGAACTTGGCCCCTATACCTGACTAGATATTGGAAAAATGAGCCACCAACATTCATGACGAAGATTTAGCAGGTTTCTTGCGGTGGTTGCGATTGGCCTTACAATGGAGCCCGGAGGATCGTCCAACTGCCCTCGAGCTTCTAATGGACCCGTGGTTGATGAAGGGCCTTAATCTGCGGAAGAAGCCGGGGGATGTAGACGAATCTCGAGATTAATGCTTGTTGTTCGTCTATAGACACAACCAAAAAGCATAACCCCAAGTACAGAGATTGAACTCAATCTGATCACATTGACGGTGATTGCAGTTTCGCGGCATGACGTATGCGCGAGCCGGTAAGGGTATGTATATCTGGCCGTAGACAAGGACTCATGTACATTCTACCCACAAAATGTCACACAAGCTACTGGGTAGTGCTATAACCCACATTATGGTCAAATGGTTTGACTCCAAAGTATTTCCAAACCCCCGCCACATTCAAAGCTACATCCTTTTCTTGGGCAGAGAAGAAGATCTCATTTTCCTGGTCTCCAAACTGGGTAACGCTCCGGGACTATGAAACCACGATTAGCACTAATGGCCGTTGCGTATCAAACACCTATCACTTTGCATACCATTCCAAGAGTAAGTTTGATCACACCATCTCCCCAATGCGGCCTGTATACCTGAGTTGGGGGCTTTCCGGCCGCAGCGAGGAGAACATTATCGGCGACAACTGAGGCCATCTTGAGTGCTGCTCGCGAATTTGGGTTCTGACAATCATTCTCGGCGACGTCTCCACACACGTAGATGTTCGGCAACGTGTCGTCCGCCACTTGCATAGTTGGTTTCCTCTTTATATGACCAGTCTCAGTGATGCAGGCGGGCGAGAGAGAGGCGAAAAAATTCGAGGCCGGTTTTTGGCCGGTGCAGTCGATCTATACGCCAAGCCTATCTATGAAGGGAGATATTCCAACAACTTCCCTAGGAACTTAGAGGGATTACATACCTGGAGATCGCACGGTATTACCCTCCCTGATCGGAGTGTCAGCTCACCTTGCTCTCGATCCGCACGAACAGCTCTCTCCTCAAGAATAACAGTGACACCGAGGGTCTCTAGTCCCTTCAACGCCACAGACTGTAACTCCGGGCCAAAACGGTGCATCAAGGCCGCCCGAGAATGCACAAGCGTCACATCCTTCTCTGGATACATTCCCTTTGTATCCGCGGCGAGTTCTACCCCCGCTGCGCCGCCCCCCACAACAACCACAGATTTAGCATCCCGGATGCGGGCCTGCATCCCTTTCAGCTTTTCAATCCCCGCACTGCGACCCTCCGACCCAACTCTAGAGGGCAACTCCCCCTCTGGCATAGACCCTGTGGCCAAAACGAGAAACGCATACGGGATTTTCTCGCCACTGCGGACCTCCACGCTGTCCCGTTCGATCCTGACCACCTTATCCCGTACCCAGCGAACCGTGCCAAGGGAAGCACCAAGGTAAGGCCCGTACGGGATAAACGCTTTGTGTTCGTGGTCCGGGACCACACAAAGCCGGGGCAAGATCCACGTAAACTGGAAATGGCTATTCGGTTCTATGACCACGACTTCGTAGTCGCCATCGGGGTGAAGTGCTCCCGAAATTAGATAGGCAGCCTGGTAGCCCGCAAAGCTAGCGCCAACAATGACAATGGCCTTTCTCTGTTTCTGCGGCGCGGGAGTGGATGATGATCGGCTCAGGCTCCACACGAATCGCCGAAATCGAATGCGGAGCGACCCCCCAATGTATTGTGAGAAGCTCTGCACAACATAAATGACGAGCTGGGCAAACAAGATGGATTTTTTCAGCATATTTTTTTTTTCAGGAGAGCGGGCGTACTTGAATTGAAGCTCAACGGCGCGGAGGATGGCGGGGAGAGAGGAGCAGGCCTGATTTATACCAAGAGGGGGGGTTGTATTGTCAGACTCAACAAGGCAAAGCAGACGAGTCATGCTTCTGCGCGCCATGGGGCCCCTTTGTATTATCGATTTGGGCCAAGCAGCCGGTTTGAACTGACCTCTCCACCCGTGCCAAGGGCCTTAGTGCAATACATGCAGCTCGTATTCGTGGCGCGATTCGGGAGCAGGCAGGAGGATCACGCGAAAATTATCAATCTGATAAGATCGTCCTAGATTTATTTATGGACATCCATCGCCTTGATTTTATTCCCCGCAGTGGTCGGACTTCGGCCTCAAGCGATATATCCGCACCGCTCTTCCGTCCTGTCGCCGACTTTTCGGATCCGAGCTCACTCTAAAAGTGTTACTGTTAGCTAAGAAAAATGAGAACCCCCTGGTTGAGCTCGGTTATATTCACTGAGATTAGGTAGTCAAGCCGGCGAAGCATCAAAGACACATATACGACCTTGATTCCAGCTGGATGGCGCAATGGCTATAGTCTCTTTTTGCTTCACCACATTACCGGGAATATATGTCACCAATTCGTAAATATAAATGAAGCGACACCTGGTCCTCCCCTGTGAGCCCTTTACGGGCTGAGAGGTCCGATTTCCGGTCTCTGGTCATTGAGATCGTGAACCTAATCCAGACTCGGTTAGTTCCTGCCGCTAATCCCAAGATGGCGTAGTGGTTGCATGTCCGAGACGACACCCGGCCTTATTGGCTGGCCCCTTCGCGGGTGGGGACGGCTCAGGCTCGAGTCCTGGTCTTGGAATTCCTTTTTCCCTTTTTCCTTCCTTTTATCATCCCTTCATTTCCATAATTATTTGGCTTGATGAGTGTTAAAAGGTCCTCTGATTCTATGATACATTTAACTAGAACGGGGTGTATTTATATGTATAATCGGCTTGCTAAAGGGAAGGTGTTTAGATCTAGCAAATCTATACCGTGGCTAGAATTGCAACAGGTCGAAAAGGACCTCGTCGATTACCTCTATATTACCTACTATATACCTTAGTACTATCTAGCCCCTTGCACCACTGGGACCTCAACGGCCCTCAAACGCACGCCGGGAGCTCATACAAGAAAAACCCCGTCACCGACGCAAGTGAGCCAGTACAGTAGCCCGAGCAAGGATTATTATCTCTATCCGCGACATCCAGCAACTGCGGGGTGAAGTACTCGCCATTCAAAGCGATCTGGAAGCCACAGGAGCCGAAGAATTGCGGGCCTTGGTTTACGATTGTGGCAGTGGCGCCACACCATTCGAAGGAGTTGTTGTTGGTGGGGAGATTGCAGATGGGTTCGACGCTTTGGATGGTGGGGTTGCTAATGGATACGTCATTGCATACCAAGCCTTGAGGTGGGAGCTATTAGCGGAGATAACATTCTCTCCGGGCTTGAGGGGGTTGTGCTTACCGGGTGGGTAGATCCCGTAGTTATAGACGGGATACACGGAACTCGCGTGTGTGAATCTGCCAATGCATACCTGGGTGACTGGCGTTGGATCTGGTGCAGGAGGAGTGGTGGTGGTGGTTGTTGTTGGCTCGAAGGTAACTGTCAGTTCCGTGGTGGTGGTTGGCTCGAAAGTGACTGTCAATTCCGTGGTGGTGGTTGGCTCGAAAGTAACTGTCAATTCTGTAGTGGTTGTTCGTGATGTTGATGTTGGTCGTGATGTGGTGGTCGTGGTTGTTGTTGTTTTTGAGGTTGTTTTTGAGGTTGTTTTTGAGGTTGTTTTTGAGGTTGTTTTTGAGGTTGTTTTTGAGGTTGTTATTGAGGCTGTAGTTGTGGTTGTAGTTGAGGTCCTTTTCGAAGTGGAAGTGCTCGATGTTGAGGTTCCTGTCGAAGTCGAGGTTGTGCTTGAAGTGGAAGTAGAGACGGAACTAGTGGTGGATGTAAGTGTAGACGTTGAAGTGGAAGTAGAAGTTGAAGTAGTTGACGTCGATGTTGTCGTGCGGGTAGTCGTCATCGTTGGCGGCGGACCCATCGTAGTCGTTATGCCAGGGAGATAAGTATACCCAAACTCCCCCCCAGCACCGAGAGTAGGGGCTGCAGCACCCCCCGTGGGTGTCCATGTATCGCTCCATGTGGCCACTGTGCAGGACGATGTTGTCCCCGTGGGTTCTTCGCACCCAGTAACATCTGGGACATTGGGTCAGTATGAAGAGTGAGTAGGGACGAGGGTGTTCGTACCGATACAACGAGTCGAGCATGATGAAGTCGGCGCTGCTGTGCAGTAAACATCACATGAGCTGAACGTTGAAGTCTCGCACTCTGGCTCGCTTGGGTCCCATGGGAGGCCACCGGGCTGGTCGGGGTCTATGCCATTCAATGCTATTGCCTGTTAATTTCTCGTGCAGAAGGGGAGGAGGATATAAATGCAATTTACCTGGTGGACCAAGGAGACAGAGAATCCAGCATGCATCGCAAATATCAAACCGATCATCCCCACAGAGATTGCCACAACCGGAATCATGAGTGCATGACGGACTTGGTGGGCCAGAGGTGTGATGAATGGATGTTATCCCTATGTCACCAGAAGTAGTGGTAGTCCAGGTCGTTGTCGCCGTGGTAGCCCCTGTAGTAGCCCCTGTAGTAGCCCCTGTAGTAGCCCCGCTAGTAGTGCCTGTGGTAGCCTCTGTGGTAGTCCCGGTGGCAGTGGTAGTTGCAGTGGTAGTCCTTGTGGTAGTCACAGTAGTAACAGGCGGCTCGGAGGAACCCGGCCAAGGCGGTGGCCAGAACGTGCGTGTACCGATATGGTAAGTACTTCCATCGATAACGGACGGGTCAGTGATATTGAACGGTGGTGCAATGATACTCGGAGTGGGGTATATGATAGTTTCGCCAGCTGTCACAGTCTCATCGAACCAAGGGATCACCGAGGTCGTCACAGCAGGAATGGCGATAACCGTCGTGGTAACAGTAATCTGGTAGATCGTGCGAGTCGTCCATGTCCCGGATATCTCGAACGAGGTAGTTGAGTTGTAGCCCACCGTCAGGGAGGTGGTGAGCGGCGGGAAACTAAACGTCGTCTCGGAAGGGAGGGTCAGCGGGGGAAGGACATAAGTGCACGGCGGCTGGCATTGTACAGTAGCGGACGGCTCTCCCCAGAGATCCGGGTCGATGGTAACAACTCCTGACCCCTCCTCCAATGGTGGTGATGACCCAATATCCTCCCCTGTTGTGGCTAGAGCCAGCCAGGCAGCAATCTCACTGGTGTATCCGTTGCGGGTCGTAGAATTGAATAGAAGAGGCGAGAGACCGCCTTGGGGAGTGACAATTTCTATACTGCCCTTGGTGAAGATATTGTACATCCACAGGCTCGAGGCAAAATTGGTATCGATGAGAGCTAACTGGCAGTTCTCTTCTGCTGTGCAGCCCAATTCGTTGTCCTGGAAGAATGAGTAGAATCCCGCAGTGTAGACGAAAACATCGGTCGAATTAAGCACCCTCAGTGCCCATGCACTAGCGCACAGGTCGTCTTTGCAATTACTATATGTTGGATCGGAAGGCAATTCGCCCACCTTGTATGGCTCGAGAGCATTTGGGTTTGGCTGGTAGTATGGAGTCTCACCATGCATATGACCAAGATAGACGTTGGACGCGTTCAGGAGCTGGTATTGGTACATCTGCAGGTGCTGGCTTGAGGACCCGTAAAGCCATGTTGGCCCTTGGGATTCGATGAGAATGCCTCTCGCAGCATAAACGGAGATCTGTGTCAGAACGTTCATCGGGACTCCCTCGTCACTTTCGTAGGCCTCGCTATTGAGGGGGTTATCGAGGTCGTGGTCAGCAACCCAAGCCACTACATTGTCAAAATACCCTGAGGAATCCGTCGTGATATGCAAGAGCAGAAAAGCAGCCATGCAATTTGGGACGGCATGCTCTTCCGATGAGCAATCCTCCAGCTGAAGGTGGGTGCCTTCAGCACCACCGACTCGGAAATGGCTATCCCACATGGCAGCTACAAGAGTCCACCGTTAGTCTATCATATAAATCCCCCCCAAAGCATGAGACATGAGTACACTGCACTTACCGCTTCCTTGACTGGTCTCATGCACATTCCATTCCATCAGGATGGCTCCTGCCGTTGGGCCCTGGACCGTGAAAAGCATATCGCTGATCTCAATGACACCAGAATCACCCTCATTCCCTACCCGAACCAGGACTTGCGGATTTTCCGCATCTTCAAAATATGCCCCGGTGGCCATTATTTGACTCCACCCTGACCCGACGACGATACTACCCACGGGGATGTGCACAGTACTTTCGACCAGATAGACACCCCCAGGGAAAAAGATAACAGATCCCACATTATCCGAGAGGAGGCTGTTGATAACCTCGGTCTGGTCTCCACTGCCGTTGTTCCAGACCCCGTTTTCAGTTGCTATTATCGGTGTTTCTCCAAGATACTGTGGCTTCGGGCGCGTAAAGTAAGCACCATTGCCGTCCAGCAGACCGGCGGGCTTTCTCGGGGCTGGAGAGATATACCCTCTTGCCTTGGCACCCGAGCCATCGAAGTCGACTTGATATCCGCTGGCCCATGAGTTGATGTATAGAGGATCCGAAGACCCTTCAAGAATTGTATCGCCTCCGGCGACTGAGACAACAGATTCTGTATCCACAACGAGCAGATTATCCAGCACAATGTTGGGCTGGCTGTCTTCGTTGGGTCCCATTATAATAGCGGAGGGCACACAGTTGAATTGTGAATCGAGGACTGTGATCGAACCCGTGCCTTGGTTTGTAACCCCCGAGTATTCCGTGCAGTCAAGCGCAATATCACAAGAGTGTACGTAGATGTTCTTCCACACGAAGCCCCAATTCCACGGATGTTTGATGGCCGTCAGACATGAGGTAAAGTGGAGGTTGGTAGCTGTGAACTGCTGACTGCCCGCAAGAAAGCCGATGTTCCTATCAAATGGTGAGAAGGAGAGGATTCAACCAAAGAAAAATAACCTACCCTCCGGAGAATGTCAGGTCAGAAACAACGCCACCACTCCCATTTTCCATGTAGATGCCAATTGCAGTTGCTGGATGGGACTCTTGAGATACTGGCATCTTGAAATCGCAATTGGTGATACTCGTCGCTGGCCCAACTTGCCAATGGATCCCAGCAGGTACATAATCCCGCTCACCATCGCAGTTCGTCCAGTCCATACCAGTCATATCGAAGATCAAGTTACGAATTTGCCGATAGAAATTACTCTGATTGATGTACCACTGATCAGAGTTACCGTTCGGGGTATAAATATTCGAATCCACCAAGGCAATCCCGGTAAAGTCAAAGGCACCCTTGATCACGGCCTTGGACTTTGGATTGCCCACAAACTGGGTGTAGTAGTATTGAACAATGGGTTTCCTAATTAGATACGTGCCCGGCGGAAAGTAAACGACAGCGCCCAGCGTGGTGGTTGAGCCACACTCGTCCCCGCACCGGAGGGTAGATGTGTCGTTTTGGCTGAAAGCGGATGCTGCCCGGTTGATGGCCGCCGTGTCGTCGGTGACACCATCTCCTACTGCACCAAAATCCTTGACATTTCGGAAGAACTGGTATCCAGGGGGGGCAAAGGGCATCTGTGTACACGATTAGATCCAGTCTCCACACACGGAACATTTACTCACCTGCCCGAGTCCTCCCATCGAGGCAAGCCAGTAGGTGTCGTCTTGTGGAACCTGCATAGAGGTAGTCGTCCCTGGCTCTTCACTAGGTGTTGCAAGCCCAATTCCAAAGGGTTCCCTGGGAATGATGGTCTGGCCCGATGACGGCACGGCCAAAGCCAGTGCCATCAGCAGTCCGTATCTGAGAATGGGGGCCATGGTCGAGCGAATGTCTGTATCTCCGGCGCTGGCTATTCAGAACGAGAGGTAGGGATATTTATGTATGGTAAGGCACGAATCTCACTCCTTCTGCAGCTGCTCATCGAAATGAGATGATGACACGGTGCCATCTCCTCCCCAGCCCTAACTAGACTTGTGTTTGTCTTCTCCCGCTATTCAGCCTTACTCGTTTTTCTAGGGAGAGAGGCTAAGACTGAGTCACATCAATCAGGATCCCGGCGAGCTAACGCATCAGCCGCGCAGTCAGCGGCATGTTATTCCGTAGGGCTGATTGCTGGAATTTCTAGAACAAACAGCGAAGAAAGGCTGTATCGGCAAAAAAGTCCGAATCTGTTAGCTTCTCTGTCAGGCGTCCTTCAGCTGCACCGTCTTGCAGGGATTTATATATTTGGGTTACTTTAGCCCCTCAGCCACAGTAGCATAACGGCATTTGAAAGATATTCAGCTCCGAGAAAAAAAAGTAGGTATAGCTTGATTTTGATTTCTTCTAATTATCGGAATAAACGGAGGGGGGGGGCAAAACATTACCTAGACCGCAGCTATTTCAGGCAGTGAGTCCCTCTATTCCCCGAGAAAATCTACCGCCAGCAGATAAATGCTACTGAGATCCAAGATGGCTGGTTTCATATGGCAAGCAACTTTGTCGTTCGTGCTCCTACTGGCTCTGACTAGCATCTCCACAGCCCGGGTGATATACGGTCTTCAAGATAGTGACTATCGGTACGACTTCTCTACTGTCGTCCCAGCGGCAGGCACACTCCAAGCTAAACCATCCTCTCCACATTAGCAATATCTCGTCCCTTCAGGGTCGGCAAGCCGAAGAAAACGATGTCTGCACGTTCAAGTCCTTCTGCAGCCCTACTAGCTGCGATGGACTTACATGCATGGTGTCCAAGAAGCGAAATCTCGAGGTGATAGGGGAGGATTTTGCGGACCCAGACTCGGACGAGTCAAAGCTCGTCAAGCGCATTCTTCGAAATCCAGTAGAGCAGAACAAAATCTCCCAGTACCTCAAGGTTCAGAGCGAGGGACGAGGCCTGGTCAATCTGTGTCCCAAGCGGCGTAACGGCTACGCGAACCCTTCTTTCTGCGTGCAGTACGAATTCAGCAGCACTCGACTCGATGAATTGGGCCAGTTACGCATCGGTACGGGTAATACCCAGCTGACGGGATGTACAGTATTGGCTGTTGTGTCTTCGAAGGGCGTATACATGGTGAGAACGGGATCCATAGACCTCCTGTGATGCTACACATCCTGACTTGTCATTACCCTGTCTAGTGCCATTTCTGGCAGGACCTGAACTACCCCCACGCTGGAGATCATGGGACAGACGAACGTCCCGCTCTGGGATTTCAACCTGTACTGAATCTACTTTCAGGGCAAGGAGATCGCCAGTTCGCGGTTGGTCCAGCTCTCGATCTCAATCTGTTTACTGGGGACGGGGCCAACACCTATGCCTTCATTTGCACTCCTCGGTCTACCGATTCGCTCGATGATCCCCACTCAATGGACTATCCGGCGCAGCAACAGCGACTGTAAGTGATCCACTTGTCCCAAGCTCCTCTAAGCACGGAAGCGTGGGATCTAACAGACCGTCTCCCGTTTCCTCTATCGCAGAGTTGCTCATCTGAGGAATCTCGTGCCAGAGATCGGGGTCGTAGAATACAACTACAACCCGCAGCCGCAAGACAAAAAGTATTATCGAGGATTTACGATGTTCGAATATGACCGGGATGCGGACGGTGAAGGGAACCCCGACTGGCGCCTGTGGCTGGAGAACACGAATAAAATGGGCAGCTCATTGGGCCACCAGTTTGGCACCGTAGAGCAGACATAGTTTGGTTGTGCGGTTATATTAGAGATCCAGCTTTGCGGACAGAAGTAGAAGATTTAGTGTAGTGCAAGTGACCCTATGATATTATAGATCGATCGAGAAGTCTACTGCAGGCATTTCCTAGATATCAAATTAACCGCGTAAGCACTAATAAGCATATATCTTCCACCGTATTCGACGTATACTCTGTGGAAGGCAAGGGGCGCCCTTGAGCGGTGGCGCGTGGTCATGGATTAGCCCTATAGTTACTATACTTTGAGATATCAGGAACGTTAGTTGCTCAGTAAAATTATTGTTATATATAGAATCTCCCAAGCATACAGGTAAGACACTGTGTCTTCTGTAACTAATTGATCACTTCCACCGCAAAGTGTAATCGCGGAGAATGAACCCGGATCTCAACATTGTCAATCCCCGTCCGGATGGCAATGCAGATTTCTTGTGGCGTCAGAGTAAGTAGCCTGCCGATATCTCGGTGTTCTACCTTGGAGTTAACATCATCAGTCCGAAACAGAGCCACCATCTGGCCCTTTTTCAACCCAATAGGGTCCTCGACTACACTTCCCTCTGGCTCGGCAAATTCGGAATTTATGACAAGACGAGCAGCTTCGGGCCCCGTCAACTGTTCTGGAATAGGAGCCCGGTTTTTTGCAACGACCACCGCAGCCTTGTATCGTTCAAAGAATGCTCCGCTCAGTGGGTATATTTCCGAGGAGAAGAATTCCGCTGGAAGCGCCTCCGGTAGCTCTGTAAACCATTGAAGCATTGATGCAGCTGTATTTCTCCCCGTCAGCCAATTTTTCAGACTGAACCCTCAAGTCATCGACGCTTACCCTGAATATCAACAAGGCTGGGTGTTTCACCCCCTAGGATCCATCTTCTTCCATCCCCGAGTAACTTTTCAATGAAGGCCAAGTGGCTTCTGAACTCCACCAGAGCCTCAGGTCGTTGCTTCTCCCGTGCCTCAATACTGAGCCCAGGGCCGAAAAGCTTGATACGATCTTTCAGAAACCCTTCTTCTTGGAAAATAGGAGTCAGGGGTAGCGCAGCCACGATGGATTTAAAAACAGCCGATGCAACCCATTGTTCTATCAAGGTTTGCAAGGCGTTCGCCAAAGGCTCCTTGCTTCCTAGCGAACCTTCTGGGTAGAGAGCTTCCAGCTTCTCAATAATCAGCGAGGTGTCATAGTAAATGTCTCTTCCGATGGCCATGAGGGGAATCCGGCGGTATCGGATATTCAGCAAGTCCAGATCTGGCCGCGGCCAAGTGAAAGGTTGCTGGCATTCTGCATATGGGATAGATCGAAGGGCAAGATATGATGCCACTTTGGCCCCCCAGGGGGATATCCCGTAGGTGAAAAGGACAATGGGTGGTGTATTATTGCGTGGCATGATGGGCGGAGAGGTCATAATTCCCGAAACTGGTGGGACTCATCCTCAGAATAGTCATGCTTATATATCCAGAGGTAGAAGGGTTCCGGGAATCCCTGATTACCACCCTGGAGTTTACGGCCTTTAATGGGAATATGATGGAGCCTGTGCTGACAACCTTGTACCATGGGAAAATGAGACAAGCAAATCAGACAAAGGTGAGAAAACCTCATTTCGTAGTTTTTTCGGCAAATAAACCGAGCATCATGAAATCTCCCATTGCCGAAACCGAACTATCTACAACCACCTACTATATCATTGCACCAATCTTCTAAGTATTCTAAGTACTCTCTCTACATTCTGCCAATACATAAGAATGCTCCCAACTGCATATTGAAATTGAGACTTTTATTGGCCAAATCCTTTTTGACTGCAGACTACTTCGTGGTTCTCGTAAGTAGCCATTCTTCTTTGAAGCACAAAGCCGTGGATGAGAATCATATTGGTGACTTCGGAATTCTTCTGCCCCCAAGTTCACACCCCGGCTATACCGAACAGCCAATGATGTAATAGCATAAATATAGACATATGCTTAACCTCCCCTTAAATAAGATAAAGTATGTCCCTCCCACGTGGATCTCAGGAGAACTAAATGGGGCTTCGCTCCTGCGCAATGGTAGTCAGCTGCTGCTTCATACCGCGTTAATATGCACTCACGGCTAACTTTCAGACTTGGTGAGTCTATTGAGCTTAAAAACCCGGTTTATGGGCCGCGCGCATAAGAGATCGATGGGGATCCCCTCCATTGACTATATATATTTCCCCTAGGTATCTGCAGCCTCCGCGATATGGACCAAGTTGTTATTCCTCCCAAGTCAGAGCCTACCCATGAAAACCGCTTTTAGGGGGACAACACGAAGCCCTGCCCCTTTTCCTATTATTTTACGTTTAAAGGGCAGAGTCTACCCAAAGATGCATGGGCCACAGGAAAGCTTAACCCCCGTAACATGATGGCGCTAAAAAGAGGAATCTCCAAAGCCCACCTTTTTATTGGGGACAACCTGGGGGAGCGTCAACAATCTGCATCTTTACGTTGGTTCATCGGAAGCTTATAACTGCGATTATTTTCATTTTGTTCATCCTCGAAAACATCAAGAAAAACATGACTCGGGAGAAGGGTAAAATTTCCTGTGCAGAGGACCTCTCGCTTAACTTAGTTGTTTACGGATGGTTCGCTGGTGGCGCAGGAAAAGCAAAAGACCGGGCGCTTGGGCGAATGGGCAGCCTCGTTCAGGGGGCAACTCTTCAGAACAAACCTCCTAAGATTCATATTTAGGGTGGGACTTTGTTTCTTTTTGAATGATTTTTTCTTTTTTTTTTTTTTTTTTTTTTTTTAACCAGCCGATGAACAACCTCCCACGGACCACCACGGGGAAGAACCAGATCTGTGTACCAGAAGCAATGGTGCATTCCAACTCCCAAGGCTCTCAATCAGCCTCATGGTCAAACCGATCCAAGAGCCCCATTGAGTGGCCAGCCAAAGAGGGGAAGGATCATTCAAATGAGGGCGTGGCACGCCAGCTCACCGACTAAAAGCTGGCCGGGCCCCCTTGGCGCCAAATCTAAACCCTCGAATACGAGGCTGAAATGAACTAAGGCAGCAATGGGCGATTCTGAGCCAATCAGCGCTCTCGGCATCTTTGGAGGGATGCATTTCTTGTTCTGACTGATGCTTTTGCCCGGCGTGAATGCTTTCCCCCGAGGCGCAGCGTAAAAAGTATATTCAAATGGACCTTCTTCCACTCTTTTCGTTCTGTCCCCGTGTGCGAGCTGCGGTCTCTTTCTGGCTTTTGGACTCTTTTCGATAGTACTGAAAGTCCTGTGTGCACTTGGAGCTGTTTTCTTTGGGAGAGCTCGTATTCGACACACGATCCTTTCTCTTTTGCGCCGGGGCCAAGCGACTGTCTTGCGCTTTTTTTCTGCGGCTCCTTCGTATCCGAGAGGAACGACAAACTCGTCATTGCAGTGGGCCTAACGACGTCAAGGCGCCCCAACGATGGCTACAGCACACGCCTCTGTGATCACCACCACGTTTGTCCCGCCAGCGGGCGAGTCGAGCGTGGTGGGATACTATCCGAGCGGTACAGATAGTGAGGATTTCCCACCACAGCCCTGGTGTGTACCCCATTTACTGATGACATTCGTTGGTGCTTTACAGTCGGAACGATCGTGTGCGGCGATGAGTACGAGTTCCTAGTCTCCAGCACATATGGAATCTGTTGCCAAACGGCGAGCCGAGGGGAATGCGGCTTTAAGCAGATATGTTCGGAGAGTATGATGGTGTATGAAGACGGATCCAGCGCAACATGGTAGGTAGCCGAGATAGAGATCCCAACCCGACTACACCAAGCTCACTTAGTCCCACGCGCAGTCCAAACAATAACCCTTGTGTTTCGACAACAATCTATCAAATGTCCCCGTCCCAGGGGTGGTCGGCTACAATGGCTTGGTGCATGGACCTGGACAACCCACTCTCCCTGTATCGAAGTTATGTTGGAACAAAACTCACATACAGTATGAACTGGCCCGCCCCCTACATATCCTGTCCGACGCTAATGGTGGATGTGTACAGTTACTACCTCTGGACCCGTTCCTCACACCACAACTACCTCCGACGCCGAACCGACATCCACCTCATCCCTCCCCACGACCACAACGTCGACCGAAACCACCCCCGACCCTACATCGCCCACGAGCACAATCACCCCAATACCCGTCGAGAGCGGAGGCTCATCAAAAACCAACGTTGGTGCGATCGCAGGCGGTGCTGTCGGAGGAGTCGCCGGGTTGGCTCTGATACTCGCGGCACTTTGGTTCGTCTGGAGGCGGCAATCGAAGAAGAATGCGGAAATGAGAGAGATTGGGACAGGATACAACGCTCCCCCGGACCAGTAAGTAAGCTGGCTGTGAAGGGGTAGTCTTTGTCTGTTCTTGTACATGAATAGTAATCAGGTTGTGCCGGGAAATCTTTCTACATTGCGGATGGGAAGAGAGTTTAATTTTTTTCAGTTATGACACCGTATATAATGAGTGCAATAAGCGAGTTTTTATACATACATACTTCCAAATTTCTGCTATTTCCTTTGTTTTGACTCGACTTGAATCTTGGGCAGATACTATGAGGAGTCATCGGTGCCAGCAGCCTCTCCCTCTGGCTAAAAATGCAGTGCAGGGCTACTCAATATTCATCAGGACACAAATTCAGTGCAAAGTGCTGACTAATTATAGCTGAATGTCAATCATCCTGGCAAGCCTATAGCTGGAGATGGTTTATGTCGTTTACCCACAGGATGTCGTTCATACAGAGGCATTGCAAAGATGAGGTCCACACAGGTCTTACGTAGGTGACTAGAAGACAGCCCCCACTACTTCCTGGCCCTCATCAGGAGATTCCAGATGGTGTTCTACCAGGCAGTGCATGCGCTGGAGTCTACCAACTACCAGACTTGCCTGTGACGTAGTTCCCAACGGACAAAGGCAATGCTAATGAAGGTACATTGGGACCAGGACGAGCGGACAACTGTGGCTTCGTTGGAGTGAAAGTAACGGTCGCCAGATACTGAAAGATGTGTCCAATTAGGCGGGATACCCCGTATTCGTCGGTATTGTTAGAAAGTTGCTTGGCTGACATCAACCCCCATGACGCGATAATGTGTTTGATTGGCGAGGAGGGATCCAAATCAATCGAGTGTCAGAAAGAGGACCCTGAATGTTGGGGATTTTCGTGATCTGCAAGATCTCCGGGTGGCTTAGTGAGGCGACTCCGCTGCTCCGCCATGCTGGTGCCAAGCCCTACACGCTGATCACCGGGAGGGACAGACATATAGGAAGGCCCGATGTACCATCTTGTTTGACGACAATTAACTCTCCGTCTAACAATCACAACACACCTAAGTACAGTTACAATTATAATTGCTATTACAACTTCCAGCACTTTCGCAATGTCTCCCGCCAAATCTTTCAGCGACGATAGCCACTGGCTCCTCGTCTCCCTCCGTGCATTCTTGGTCATAACCTCCCTCCCCGTCCTCGGCGCCATCGCCTGGACAATCGCCGCCCATGGGGGACACTCAGATCCCGACGTGGGCGGTCCTATCAACAGTCTTCTACTAGCAGGGGTAAGTACCTTATTCCCCGATATCTAGACAACCATCATATCTAACATTCCCATCAATCCAGTCCTGTTTCACCTTCGCCTGGACAGCCATTGCCCTGATCGTCCGAATCTTCACGCGCAGCCCCATCCACCCCGGTATCTACGTCGCATTCGACCTGATTGCCCTGCTTCTTCTCGCAATCACGGCAGGCTTCGTCTTCGGGTTTTCGGCCCCCTGGCAGAGAATGGACAGCTATAACACCGATGCACACAATACCTTGCTGCGTGTCGAGTACTTTTCGAGTGTCTTGTCGTTTATTGACTGGTGAGTGAACCCATTGATCCTCTTTTCCATTACCACTCTGCCCATACTTATTCAATTTATTTCCCAGCGCTGTTCTTCTGTTCCTTCTCGGCTGGGCCTGTTGGGCGACTCACAAGTATCGCAACCAGCGGGTGACCAAGTCCGTGTCCGACGCATAGTGTTCACTGTGTTTTCCTTTCTACCAGCAACAGTTAGCATAGCGCAGGCCGAATTCTTTGGAGGGTCGAACAGAAGATAATGATTAAGGGAACTCGGACGTGCTGCATATACACCGGCATCGTGAAATAATGTTTAATTTTTAAGTATGATGAAGTATGAGCCACCTGTACGAATTAAATAACGAATATGAAGTTGAATTTATATTTAATTGATTAATTTTATACTCATCGCAACATCTCAAGTTCACCCACAAAGGGGCCAGGGCAGCCTTGTATATAGAGCTACATGATTATCTCCACCGCTTTTGGAGCAGCGTAATCTGTGACTAAAAATGCAGTGCAACGCGGAAAGAGCCAGGAGTCAATCAACCTCAGGTTTCAGGGCATGGGCTCTTCTATACTAAAAGTGCAGTGCAACGGGACTCAATCATCCGTGTTTCATCCCCGTGGGGCTGTGTCGGAACTCGATTCTGGGAACTTATAGAGTTGACCTTTTGTTGCAGCTCAGAACAGCTCTTTAGACGGTGACTTCTTGGTGATTTTTCTTTATTATTGCGGGCGCACGTTTTCTTCTCCTTCCCTCGCCCTACGGCCTTACCACGTACCTAACTATTCAAGTGCCAAGTGGGCCGGCCCTGGTCTGGACTCAACTATTCAGAATGTGTAATCCTAATAAATATAAAAGAAAAGTCTTAAAATACAATATAAACACAAAGTCATCCTACACCAAGCCTTTAATCATCATATCCCGGCACCGTCTTCGGTCCCTTATACTTCTTCTGATGAACCAACCACCACAGCCCAACAATAATCGTCAACCCCCCCGTTATCAGACTACTATAGTTCATAATCTCCGCTGTAACAGGCATAGAGTACGGGAAACAGTAAATGACGCCAAACACAATAATATACACACACGAAACAGCATTGACAACATACCCGACCACCTGGGGCATCCGAAACGGCCCAGGAAGGATCGTATTACTCCCGTCGGAGCGCGAAAAGCGACCCGTGACAAGAAAGGGGAGAATAGCAGCTAAATACGAGAACGTCGAGAGCAGCACAAAGGACCCGACAAAGGCGTTGAACGCCGTCGGGGACCCCAGCCAGATCAGGCCCATGACAGTCGACACGACGCCACAGCAAACGGTCGCGTTGAAGGGGTTTTTATGTGTTGCGGAGATCTTCCCCAGAAAACTGGAAAAGGGGGTTGCATCGTCGCGGGCGAGGGTCCAGAGGGTGCGTCCGGCGGTGATGTAGGTGCCGATGCAGGTGCAGAAGATGGGGAAGAAAATGGTGAGTAAGAGGCCGAGAGTTGCACCCTGGGATGATGTTGCTTGGGCGTAGATGGTGGCGAGGGGGAAGATGGGTGCGTCGAGGACGGCGCCCATGTCTGTGATGCCGTAGAAGAGGGCGATTATGTAGACGAGGGCGCTGACGAGGCCGATGGCCATCTGGGCGGAGATAGCGAGGGGGATATTGCGTTTGGGGCTGGTGATGTTAGACCGATACTTGGAGTGGGTTGTGAAGGAGGGAATACCTGGGAATCTCCTCTGCGAGATGGGACACGCAGTCCGGGGTACCGATTGCGTAGGCACCGTTTAGCATTCCTGCCAGGAAGACAAAGCCGTTGCTGGAATATCCGGTGTCGTTGGTCCAGTCACTCCATACGAACTGGTGAGATGCATGGCCGCTGCCGGTGGTCGAGGGCATGATGGCGCAGACGAGGATGCTGATGAGGACTCCGGCGATGATGAAGAAAAGGCCTAGCTTGCTAACGGCTGGGAGCAAGCTATTGGCGAAGAGGACGGTGCAGCAGCAAGCCCAGGTTGCGATGATATAGGCGATGAACCCGTGCCATCGCTCGTAGCCGTATGTTGGGTGGTAGGTTGCGTACATCTGAACGCAGATCTGGGAGACAATGGCAGCCATCGATGCTAGAGCTCGTCACGTTAGCAACCTCAGTATTTGGTAGAAAGGATTGGCAGACCTGAGCCAAAGTTCCAGGCGAAGTAATTCCACCATCCCGCAAACCATCCGCAGATCCGACCATATTTAGGGCCTGGAGTGATGGAAGCCCAGTGATAGACACCCGCACTGCTGGGGATCGCGGATGCAAGTTCTGCCAGTGAGGCTGCGATCAGCCAGTAAAAGAGGGTGACGGTGATAAATTCGTATATGACTCCAGGTGGTCCGCCATTGTAGATGGCGACTGCGATGGAACCACCTAGCGCAGCCCAGGAATTTCCCGTTACAATTCCAACAGAGCAGATCGAGAGAAGAGAGAAATTTCTGTCGAGCTCTTGTCTCTGGCTTCCCTCTCGCACATCATGAGCATGACCTTCTTCAGACGGTGTGCTTTTGACATCAATATCCGCGGTGGGATTTCCCATTTTCACAGCTCACTCGGCAATTGAAATCGGGGTGAATGCGTTTATGGTATAGGGTGATAGTCTTGATTGAATTATTTACAAGAAGGGGGCCACCGCATGCTGTTTATAGTCCTGGTACAGAAGCCCGTGGACCATGGCCGGAAACGCTTATCAACACTACAAACATTAACGTCCACTTCCCAGCCGTGGCACACTGGGAGTGTTATCCAATCTCCCCCCAAGAAGAAAGTGAATGAGATCCTTCAGGCTGCTGATAAGAAATGATACTCCTGTCAAACCACAGGGCTGCATCCCCAGCCATGGCTTCCGCTAATCGAGAGATAAGAAACACAATTAGTCCGTAAGGGGAAATTCATCGAGATCCAAGCTTCACTCTGATTGGATTATAAGGTCAGAGTGGAACCGAGAACTTGCCCCGAATCGTCGTAATCACTTTCCTCTTTCGGCTAGTATGAAGTCATCCCCAAAGCCACCCCATTGACAATAATGGAGGACAGGTCTATATCTGTTATGTATCATGGCATATTTAGAGGGAAAGCTCCAAGCTGAGTCGACACTTCTAGATACCGAACAAAAATGCATCTTCCGGAACTTGGTTTAGGCTTTGAAGGAACGCATATCCTCATCACTGGTGCTGCGGGCTACATCGGTATGACCCTTCATCCCCTCTATACATATCCTCACCTTGCTAATTCAAATCCCAGGGAGAGTCTGCGTGACCACTTTCCTGTCTGCCGGTGCCTATGTGACCGCCCTAGACATTAATGAAGCCAAGCTCAACGCTATCGGCGACCATCAAAATCTCTTCAAAGTCACCGCCGACATCACCAATGAAACTCAGCTAGAATCCGCCTTCGCAGCAGCTCGCTCCAAATACGGGGTCGTAGCATGCTGCGTAGCTCTCGCCTCTCTCGACCTCGACGCACTTCCTCACCATGGCAGCATTGCGGACATGCCCACACAGCAAATCCAACGCACTCTCCAGGTTAATGTCCAGGGCACCTTTCTCACAGCACGCACCTGGCTACGGGAAATCAAGTCCTTCGCGACGCCAGACACGCGCAACGTCTCGCTTATCATCATGGGCTCGGAATCGGGTCACTTTGGTGTCCGCGAGAATCCCGACTACGCGGCCGGAAAATCCGCGGTGCAGTTCGGTCTCCTTCAAAGCTTGAAAACGGATGTGCCGAAGGTTTTTCCCGGTGCGAGAGTCAATGCTATTGCCCCGGGTCCGGTTGATACGGAGCTGTTTCAACAGTTGTGTCGAGAGAATCCGGAGGTCCTGTGGATGGAGGCTCAGGCCACTACAGCTGCGGGGAAACCAGTGCCGGTACTATCTGTGGCCAAGGGGATTTTGTTTCTTGCGAGTGACGCTTGGAGTGGGAGTATTATGGGGCAGGTGTTGAATGTGGACAATGGGAAGCAGGGGAGGGTGCAGTGGACGAAGGAGGAGATAAAGTTAAGGGATAGGAAAAGTAGACTCGATTCCAAATTATAGGTAGCACCGATGTTTTACTTGACCAAGGATTATAAAGCCTTCTATGAACTCATTCTCGGAATATTGTGTGTAGAGAAAGCCGAGCTAGAGCTGTGACTGAACAAGCCTCGGAAATATTCAAAAGAGCCAATTATTGAACACTTTTATAGAGGATTATTAATTCTATTATCAAATTAATCTACCTAGGTAGATCTTAGGGCTCATACTGGACCATACTAAGGTACCTCAGCAAGGTATGATGACGCATTGAATTTCCCCATTGGGCAATCGAGCTAACGAAATCAACGAATGGATTTAATTAATTTCGATGCAGCAAAAACTACAAAAACAACCCCTCCTTCTCTTCATCTTTCAACCACCAGCTCAGACTCAAGTATTCTCTCTCTGTCTATCTTTAATAAACGAAAGCAATATTGCCATGTCCTTCCTCGCCCTTGAGGGATACCACGTCTTCGTGACCGGAGCCGCGGGAGGCATCGGCAGCGAAGTCGTGCAAGAATTCCTGCGTAGGATCCCTTCCCTACAATTTCCCTCCCTCCGCGTCAATTGAGGTGCAAGCAGTCGCTCACAGCGAAAAGGCCAAGGGTGCAAAGTGACCGCCCACGATCTCCGACCGATCCCAACCGCTAGGACGGTGGATCCGAACCTGCACTCCGTCACCGGCGACATCTCCTCCGAGTCGTCCATCGCAAAGTGCATCAGCGCGGCCGTCGCCCATTTCGGCCCCATCAATATCCTCATCTGCAACGCCGGTATCACGGATGAATCATCCTCCTACAATATGTGGGAGATCCCCCTCGAACTGTGGGAGAAAACCTACCACACCAACATCCGCGGCACGTTTCTCACCATCAAGCATTTCCTTCGCAGTGTCGCCGATGCGCAGGCAGCTGCCGACGGAAAAGAGCTCGAGAATGTCTCAATTGTTGTCACTGGCTCCGAAACTGGCAAATTCGGCCAGGCGGGACACACCGAGTACGCATCCGGGAAAGCCGGGTTGCAGTACGGGCTGGTGCGCGGGGTCAAAAACGAGATTGTGAAGCTCAATTCAAAGGCACGCATTAATGCCGTGGCTCCGGGGTGGGTTGATACCCCGCTGATTGAGGGTCGACTGGACGATCCGATGGAGATGTGGTCTGAAGCACAGGCCACGGTCCCGCTGAGGAAGATCGCGAAGCCACAGGATGTTGCGTGTGCGATGGCGTTCCTAGCGAGTCATCGCGCGGCGGGCCACATCACGGGAGAGTGTCTGTCTATTGATGGAGGCATGGAAGGGAGAGTCGTATGGAAGCCCAGCGAGCAGGGAATTGAATTGACGGGTGGTGGACTGGGTCAGACCACCATCGTACCGACCATCCCGGCTACAATCAGTACTCCCAAGCGTCGTGTCCAAGTTCTGCTCTCTGTCGACTTCGACGCCGTATCTGGATTCCTGGGGACCGGGGCGTCCCCGACAAACGGGCTGGCCGATTTTAGCAGCGGTTACTTTGCCGCCCAGGTCGGAGTTCCACGCCTGCTTCGCCTCTTCCAGAAACATAAAATCTCCTCTTCGGTAACATGGTTTGTCCCGGGTCACTCGATAGAATCGTTCCCGAACGAGGCCAAGGCGATTGCCGACTCCCGGGCGGAAATCGGGTGTCACGGATATGCGCACGAGGGAGCCACGCAGATGACCGAATCCCAGGAAAGCGAAGTCATCGAGAAGTGCGTCCGGTTGGTCACAGAGCTTTCGGGGAAGAAGCCCCGCGGCTGGAGAGCACCTCTTTATCAAATCAGGGATCATACGATCAAGACTCTAGAGAAACTCGGGTTCTTATATGGTAGCACCCCCCCCCCCCCCCTTCTGCTTCAATGTATGCCGCATATTAACAGTGCTAGACACCTCGCTGACGCATCATGACTCCTCTCCCTACTTCCTGCTCACAACCTCCACCCCGAAACCCATTGACTTCTCACCCTCTGTTCCCGCATCATCCTGGATGCACCCAATCTCCCCTCCTGCGTCCAAGACCTCCAGCACGCTAGTTGAGATCCCCTGCAACTGGTACATGGAGGATATGACACCCATGCAGTTCCTCCCGGCCGCTCCCAATTCCCACGGATTCGTAAGCCCAGAAACCATCGAGAACAACTGGAAGGCTAGGTTCGACTACCTTTACCACGAAACAATCGACGGCGAGAACAATGATTTCATCTTCCCTCTCGTGTTGCACCCGGATACCAGTGGCATGGCACACGTTATCGGCATGATCGACCGGACGATCCAGTGGCTGAAGCAGTGGGACGAAGTAGAGTTTGTGACATTCGGGGAATGCGCGGCTGGGTGGAAGGCTCGACAGTAATTCGATTCTACCTATAACCCATATAAATCGATCCCTAGTTCGATCTGCTTAGTAGCCAGGTCTCTTGTACTCCAATTTTTCAAACCCCATACATGACTAGACTAAGATAAGCGAGGTGGAGCATTGTGTCTTTAGCGTCCCTAAAACGGCCGACTAAAGAATCCACCCAAACCCCCCTCAGATAAGACTCCCCAGCCTAGAGTATCTGCCACATCGTTTCCTCCTCCACACGCAAACCCACGCTATGAGCCTGACCATCAAGAAACGAAGCCACTCATTCACGGGCTGCCATCGGTGCAAGCGCCGGCGCCAGAAATGCGATGAGGCTAAACCTGACTGCACGCGGTGCTCTCGTGCCGGAGTCGCCTGCTGCTACGACCAGAGGCTAAGGTGGGGCGGACGAGAGTTTACAAAGTCGCGGTTTGGGATGTGCTTACAGAAGAATGATGTTTCCAAAATTCGTAAGATAATCCATGATCATACCTGTTGGTCAGGCCTAGTGCTAACGGGGGTTTAGAAATCGAGCCGGGGAGATTCATCTACACCCCTGGCAGTGCGAAGGGCAGCCACCCGCCATATCGTCTCGATGTCATCGGGGACATCCCCTTGGGAGCTACTAGCCTCCCCGATATGCCCGATGAGCATCGCTTCCTGCTCCATTTCTTCCAGCATGAAACGTCCCGAATCATCTCGTGCCACGATCAGGTATGGGAGAGTCTCCGTCGAGTCGTCATCCCAATGGCCGTCGAGAGCCCGTGCTTGTTATCTGCCGTGCTGACCGTCTCAGCAAACTACCTTTTGTCGTCCGGTATTCCAAGCGTGCAGAAAGAAAAATACAGACTGCTCAGCACCAAGATGAGGGATTCAAGCATCGAGGGGCTTCGCCTCGCATTGGACGCCAACTCTTCGAGAACAGAAGTGACACTTGCTACAGCAATGTTTCTATGCCTCTTCGACATCCACTCGGGGATCGATCCGACCGCGTCCTGGAGGGTTCATTTCCAGGGCGCTCGGGCGTTGATCTCTGCGCTTGGATCCACGTATACGATTTCGCAGGGCGAGAACCAGGATAGATGGCGCAGCCTATTTGCGCAGATGTATACCTCTATCGAGGTGATTGCTGCTATCACCGTGCAGGGTCTCACGAGGGAACAGTGGAGCCGGATATCCCACGGACAAAGACACTATATCGACGATTATTTCGGAATGTCGACTCAGTTGCTCGGGGTACTGTGCGAGGTTGGCGCTGTTGCGTCGGAGCGACGACGACTCCGTCGATCGCTAGGCCCAATAGCCAATTTATCCGAAGACGGCTTCAAGAATGAGGCAGAAAACCTGGAAAACCTTGTTCTGAACATGATCACACAAGAAAAAAGGCTCCCGACGCCCTTCCACGCTCGGATCGAGCAGTCACTCTCCCCGGAGCAAAGACGCGAATACCGACTCTGTAACGAGGCATACCAGTACACTGCCCTGATCAAGATCTACCGTCGGATCCGTGGACTGCCGAGCTCATCCCGCGAGGTCCAATTCGCGGTGAAAGGCATCCTAAAAGTTGCTGCGGGGATGAAACACTCTCAGGGACTCTCCCCGTGGCTGCTTATGGCGACACCGTTGTTCACAGCGGGCTCGGAGGAGATCTCATCAGATCGAGAGTCAGCAAAACGACTGCTTGAGATCTTGCGCGATACGATCCGGCTCACAAACTACCAGAGTGCGTTGGATATACTGGAACTGCACTGGAGGAAGAGCGATGAGGAGGGTGTTGATGATGTTGAGTTGATTTTGGGTATGACTCCCAACGTCTCCCGTATTGTGATTATCAACTAACCCTGTTGACAGAGCAGTATGATATTGACTTCATGCCTTGGTGAATTGGACTTAAGTGGGACCCTGATTTGATCTGGGCAGGCATTCACATTCCACTTCACGCGAAATATAAATGGAGGGCAGCACGAACGATAAGCGCATATGAGCAATACGATGCAGTCAATCGCAGTATGTGTCACTTTATATGTCTGCTATTTGCTGTACATTTTGTGGCCTGAGATGCTCTTGCTAAATATAACCAGAAATCATGCCCATGCGATAGCCGTCAGGAATCAGCCATGCCATCCTCATAACCGTCAGTCCTTGTTGATACCCCGGTCCTCCTACTCTGCCATCCAGCGACAGGGGATAATCCACAGCCACTTTCCGAGCTGAAGCCTCCATCAAATTCGAAATTCGACGTCAATTCCCATCAGGCCTTCTGTCCAGCATTCGGCCCACCCATCATCTCATTCCTACACAAGCGTCAACCACCACTCTCAAACACCTGCCCCTGACACACACACACACTCAATCACTCACCTCTTCTGCAACTTCCTCAACCCCCTCAGCAACCTCTCATACTCATCAAACTCCTTCTCTCCGACCCTCGCCCGAATCCTCACCTCCCGATGTTTCCTCGTCCACCCCTTCGAACTCGGCCCCAGTTTATCCAGATTATGCACCGCCCCGCCCGCCATCGGATTCAACAACTGGCTGAACTCCCGGTTGGCAGGGCTAATGAACAGCGGATCCACGCCGCCCTGCAGCCTCGACCATTCTTCGAAAACCCCGAACTCGATCTCGGGCTGCGTGGTCGAGGGATCGTACGAGATGCCGTCATCGCCGACGATGTTGTCGGTGCCTGACTGGGCCGTCTCGGCGCGTTCAGGGTAGAGAATCTCGCGTTCGAGTTCGAGGGTGAGCTCTTCCGTGGACTTTTGGGGGGTGGGATGGGTGGAGGTGGAGGTGAGGGTTCGGGGGAGGGCGAAGGAGGTACGGAGAGAGGGGGTGATTCGACGGGTGAGAAGGGAAGGGGATCTTCGTGGGAATTCCATTGTTTGTTTGTGTTTTTGGGGGAGGTAGGAAATTGAATTTCACAAAGTTTGGTCGTGGGAGTCTGGGAGGGAGGGACCGGGGGTGTTTTTATGCGGGTGGCCTCGACATCTACCTGACGTCACCTCGTTACCTGTCTTGTTCTAGAACGGCCAGAGTCACCAATGATTCTTTGTCATTGGCTTTGGGCTTTTTCTCTGTTTAGGATTCATTTCTCCGATTCCGATCAGGATGGTTTTTCGAGGGAGTTTGTAGTTATGGGTGAGGTGATGGTAGGACCATCGTTACATGCAGTATGAGGAACGGCATATTCCTCAGTCTACCACGTTGAATGAAAGTAGAGCGATACTGAAAATCTTCAGACCATACCTACCCCAGTTCCATACCCCAGTTATTTAAGCTCTAGTCTGTATTCCGAACCATGGGTTGAGCTGCAGGTGAAGTTCGCCACCTGGAGCTCCCGATAACCCAGCTATATTTCCCTCTTCCTTGCTACGTGGCTGCGGGTGAAATCAAAAGTATGCCATTCATATGTCGATAATTATCATAAGGAGCGATTATCATAATAAGTGTTGCAGTATCATCCGAAGTACAATGCCCATGCTTTTTCTCCATTACCCCCGCAGTAAAAACCTATAGACATCACCTCCAGGGTGACAACCTCCTGTGACAACCTCACTTGATATATTTCAGATTCCGGAACGAGTGGAAGAGCTTATAGACACCGAACAGAGTCGATCCGACCCCCACGCCGCCTGCAGCCCAGGCGGCTCCTTGGGTCCGTAAGGAGTTGAGCGGAATATGATGTCCGTCGGCCGGTTTCTACCGGGTATTACCATTCGATTTCTTTCAAAAATAAAAGGTGCAATAACGAATACATACCGATCTGAGTCGATGCCTTATTGTGCCAACCTGTTGGCTCGAGCGACCGAGCAGGATTTGGAACATTTTGGTGTCTTGATTGGGATGGCTGAGTTGATGGGTGGAAAGTAGGCTAGTATTTCAGAGGCTTTGGGAGGTGGAAATATGTTGGGTCGAGTAGCTTCGCCTGGACTCTAGGCCTTTTAAATGGCGCAGGTGTGTCAAGGGGTGGATTTGGGGTCAGATGGCGAGGATGACGTTGGTGAGAGGTTGGAGTGGCGAGACAGGCGTGACGAGTGATGTTGTTTGGTCCAGAGTTTATTTTTCTCCGTTTCCAGTAACCTGATCGATAAGCTGTATAGAGTGAAGATTAAAGATCAAAGATCTTGGAAGGCTGATTGAATATTCTGAAATCATCTAGAACCGGGGGATGGTCAATAGTAGTAGGGTTGAGGGCTCCTCTTACTGAGGCAAGCTACGGGAAAATAATTCAATGGCAACCCCTCGAACATAGCACTTTACTCTGCCTGTATTTTGTTTCGAAGCAGAAGCTCTTGCGTTGCTTAAAATGAGCAAATTCAGGCAGACAGTGGAATAAGAGCAGTGTCAGGCAGCCATTCATCAGCCAAGTTGCCTTGTCTTGGGGAGGGTATGCGTGAATCTGCCACGGCATCCAGCATGGGGTCGCATCTAAGAGACATACGGCGAGGACCCACTACTTCTGGGTGAATTTGGGCCTGCCTTGACACAGCGTGCTCAGAAACATGTCATGGCCTGCGTGAAGCATTATGCCCTGAATTCTATGGAGAACGCGCGATTTCGGGTGGGTGTTGAAGTATCTGAGCCTATTTTACATGAAGTGTACCTCGCCCATTTTCGCAGGATCATTGAAGGTGGTGTCATGTCAGCCTACAATTCTGTCAATGGTGAGTGGGCAGGGCAAAATAAACACCTTCTAACGAATACTCTTCGAGAGACCTGGGGGTTTGATGGTTTGGTCATGTCAGACTTTATCTTTGGTCTAAGAAATGCGGCATTATCAGTCAATAATGGCCTCGATATTGAGGCTCCCTTTTCGCAGCAGAGGAGAATGCACCTGGGGGGCGATTTGGATAATGGAGAGATTGATTGGAAGGATATCGATAAATCTTGTCAGCGAATTTTGAGAAAGGAGCTTGAGTTCACCATTTGCACTGAAGCTAGCTAGCCCAATACGGATATTGGTAGCTTTGTTCTTGATGATAGAGGTGCCCTGGTTGAAGATTACAAGAGCTTTCTAAGCTTCGCTATGCAAAAAAACCTCTAATACAACGCCGACAACCTCCATATATATAATCAGGAGTGCGTCAGTCCCACCCCCCTTGTTTTTTTCTGGCTTTTTTTTTGTAAGCCGCGCGGAACTTGTCATCCATGTCCTACAATGTGCCTTGGGTTAGAGACACCACAGTAGCAACGGGGGTTCCGAGGGCCACTACCCCTAGTATCATCAACCACGAGGAATGGATTGCAAGGTCTGCATTTAGGATACGCCAGACCTGTGTCGCATGATTGTTATATTTTTGAAAGATAATTGCCTAACTACCAACCTCGACCACCCTCCCACTTACACTCTGATCCTTCATCTCGGGTTGTGGGTTGGGGCTGGGTGCGGTTTGGTCTTCCTGCAAAGCCTTTGGGGAGAAAAAATGGCCAGCAGCCTCATTCCAATGACTCCATTTTTCGGATTTTCGTTGTACGAGGTCTGTTATAAGTTTTCGTGTTAGCTTGACCCAACCAAATACGACCCCGAAGTACAAAGAAAGAGCTTCTCACCGTTAAGAACGTAGAGCAATTCAACCAGAATCGGCGCCCAGATTGTCAAGGCCGCAATCTGCCCGAACCCCCACTGATCATCCTCAAATTGGTCTCTCGCCAAGCTCCTCAGATGCCTTCGTTGTCGCCACATCATGGTCAGGCCCAGGACCATGCCTGCGGTCAACAGTCCAATCAACAAAATCCAGAAGAGCATCAATAACCTAAACAGGGACCTGTGTATCATATCTGCCTGGAATTTCTCCTTGAGGGACTGGAGCCAGAACGCAATCGTACCCGTGACGGCAAAGATAGCGACGGCCCATGATGGGTACGGGACAGGGTTGATCACGCTGTAGTCCGTTGAGCTATGTGCGCAGCCATCAGAGGCAAGTCTCCAATCGGCCTTGCTGCTGCTGCCCAGATGGCTCTTCCCAAGGGCGACGATCACGAGGACAAACACTGCAAAATATAACAGCACTCGCGCGGCCCAGCGCGACAATGGCTGCGCGACGACCAGGCAAAAGAAGGTCACGAGGAGGCTGTTGACTTGCAGGAATGCCATGGCCTGCATTTCGGCGACCTCAAAGGTAGACGGGCTCTGTGACAGGTGTGCGAGTGTGGCGAGGGCTGAGGCACCGATGAAGAAGCCATTCGAGGAGAAGAAATTTGCCTGAATGTCTTTTGAGTCCCGCACGAATTGGCTTACTGGCGCGAGGGTGAGATAGAGTATACGGTAAACAGGACCGACGAGGATGGTAAGACCGGTTTGTATACTATATGCGTACATCATCTGCACGCCAAAGAGAGACACATTGATCAGCTGCGATGTCTGTAGGGGCCATTGGATAACAGCTGTGTCTGCAAACTTACGCCGATGCCAGACAGATCAGGGTTTCCCACCCCGTATGTAAGCAGGCACAGATCCTGGCAGTTCTGGACCTCCACGGTGATATTGAGACCGTTCTTGTTGGCGTAATCGAAGAAATCGTTTATCGTGTCAAAGTCACAATTTCTTTCAGTCACTGCAACGGAAATTCCTGTGGATGTAGCTGATCTTACGCTCGAGACCTCGGCTGGGGTTATTCCCTGCGGAAGTGCCGCAGCGCCGAGTAAACATACCAGGGCGCCCACCACGAGGGAGGGCAGACGGAGTAACATGGTCCCTTCTGGAGATCTGAAGAGCTCTCCAGTGAAGAGTGAGCTTCTAAATTTGTGACCGTATTAAGAGGACTTGGTCAATCTGCAGACCCGGCACGCTTTCTGTTGAAATGCTCCACAGCCAGCAACAACACCAGCTTAAATGCCGCGCGTTCCCATCAATAGCCCCAGCACGCAACTAAGGAATCAAACAAGCAAGGCTGAGTCGACGCAAGCGAACAGGGTCCCGGCTGGCATTTTGCCGGAGGGCGTCGCTGACGTTGAGTATAGTAACCTGAGTTAGGTTAGCCACAATGCATGAGCATTGGAGAGGGATAGTGTAGATGGGCATTTCATCCAATGGGAAGGTCAGGGCTATGCTTGGGCAGTAACACGGTCCAACTCGCGTTCGTGGACCTTGTCGCTTCGCAGTGACACACACCGATCCCGCGTTTAATTTGGTTATTACATGGGCTAACGCAGGTCTGGCTGTAACTGAGCGAACCACATCTTTTGCATACACCCCCCCCCCCCCCTCTTCAAAGCCTACGCATGATATTTAACGTCGGCCCTTCGAATGCACACCTCGGTGTGTGAGACTTGAGCAGCTGAAGCACCTTTCCTAAACGGCGGAGGAAGGTTGAACTCAAACCTGTAAACATTCTGCAGGAGACCACCAGGACGGGGGCGCGAGATGGGACGACGAGCGGCTGCCATTTATCATCTTCCATAAAGAGCTTGCTCCACTTATATCGGCTCAGTGGTGAATTCTTCAGATGACCCCGCCGAGGCCGCTCGCCCCTTTTCAGGGTAAAGATACCATTGTTGATAGGTTGACCAAGTGATGCCAGCAAAGTCAAAAGAGAGGAAAGGCTACGCCACGGCCTGCGACGTTGCGGCTAGGCCGGTGGGGTGGGGGAATACGAGATCTGGCAAGAAAATTTCTCCCGGGCAGTCTTTCACCACAAACATGATGGCAGTTCGTCCGGGGATTGCCTCAACTCCGTCGATTAATAAATTGGGACCGGTGAGTATATGGGCCACTTGCCCGTGGGAGCGCGAAGATTGAAGATCCACGCTCCAAGGCAGCTGACGAATTAGCAGGGCCCTGGAAATTGAGGTTGTCAGCATCTGGATCGAGAGCACTTGTGTTTTAAAAAATGGCTAGTCTATCTGCACGTTCTCATTTCCCACTACCTCTTCATAGCGTGTGGTGTCAGCCTCAAATTTCCTACCACCAATAGCAAGTAAACTGCCCCCCACCACAGGAGGGACGGAAGCACAGCCGGCGTTTGGTCCCCTTGTCAAGCAAGAAGCGAAGCGCACGGAAGTTCTGGCAAAGGGCCCTCGGAGACACAAGCAACAGCCTGCAGGCCGATCTCTTGTCATAAAATCAAAGCAAACATGTCAAAGCGAGCCGTCAACTATAAACCAACTAACCACCCTTTCAAGCGACGCTCCACCATTGTAACTTATCTTGATGTTGACTTTATCTCTCGACAGGAATCCCAACCCCAGATCCACGGCCACAGGCTGTCACCATGGCCGACGATGAGAGTAATCCGAAGGCTCAGCCGGAGGAGCCTACTCAGGTTTCCGAGGTAGGCTCCGAGCCACAGAGTGCGACGACCAGCACGAGGTATAAGCGCCATCCAGTGTACTCCCCCAGCGAATGGCTTTTGGAATCAATCAGTTCGATTTTGGCCCTAGGGCTTCTCCTAGGTATCGCCATTATCTTCTGGTACATGGACAACAAAGCTCTCTCTGCCTGGCGCGGCAGTGTCTCTCTCAACGCGACGATTTCGATCCTGACAACGGCATGCAGCACGGCATTGATGCACGGGGTTAGCACATTTATCGCACAGTCTAAATGGCTTTACTTCAAGAACGGCCCTCGCAAGCTGGCTGACTTTGAAACATTTGATGGAGCAAGTCGAGGGGTTTGGGGGTCGATTATCCTGCTGACCACCGTCAAGTGGAATCTAGCCACTATCGGCGCATTCGTCACGATCTTGCGACTTGCTTTCTCACCATTCGCACAACAGGTGGTTCTAATCGGGCAGCGCGATATTATCTCTCCGGCCGCCACCGCTACTTTCGGATATACACACAATTCCAGCCGGAATATATTTCATGACCTATTAAACGCAGGTGTCGGTAAGTGTCTTCGACGCCCTACACAACCAAGCAAACCAGTGGAACTAACAGCCTTCTCTCTCCCTCGCCAGAGAGCATCCCCCAGGATTCCGGCATGCAGTCCGCCATCTTTCAGGGCTTGTATGGCATCAACACCACCGAACCGTTCCACTGCCCGGGGACCTGTCGCTGGACCGGATCGTACGTCTCACTTGGGTTCAAGGCCACGTGCAGGAATGTCACCCAGGAAACCTTACAAGCGGCCATCTGCAAAGGCGACGAAGATTCCCTCCGGCAATGCAACATGACAACACCGGGCGGAGTCGGCCTTGCGACCAGCGCTAGGTGGACCGAGTCGGCGACAACCTACTACATGAATGCGTCCTCACTGCTCATGAACACATCAGCCACGGAGTTGCCAGATACCTTTCCTGAAATCACGCGATTGGCAATCTTTAGATCGACCCCAGATTTCAATTTTCGAATGCACGACATCAACATCACAGACTGCTCGCTCTCCCTCTCGGCCTACGAATTCACAGACGCCAAGGCTAATGGTAGCGATTTCTCTTTTGCAAGTCGGAGAGAGGTCGATTTCGGGGTGAAAAGTCCCTGGAATTTTGCGAGAGAAGAAACAGGAGTGCTTTTCAGCCACATGTATACCAACAAGTCGACAAGTGGTGATATCCATATTCCTGCCCTTGAAATAAGCTATGGAGACCTTGCCGCGCTGGAAACCTTCCTCGAGTCCACGGCCTTGGTGACCGAGTGGGTTGCAGGGAGTTTTGTCAATACGAACCTGGGTGTCGCCGCTGCTTTATCTGGCGACGTGGACATTAGCGACCGGTTCGACAGAATGGCGACTGCCATGACTGACTACCTACGATATGGCCCGAATACCCAGTCTGCACATGGAGAGGTAGTTCAGAGCGAGCCATTTGTTTCCATCCGCTGGGGGTACTTCGTTGTTCCGATTGTGGTTGAGGCGCTCGCGATCTTGTTCGCCATCTTGAGTGTGTATAGTAATCGCCAGAGTCGTCAGGTTCCCCTCTGGAAGTCCTCGACGCTTGCTGTGCTGGCTTGCCAGCAGGAGGAGCGGCTCGGACTTCTGCAAACGACGGGCAAGGATCTTAACGAGATCCAGGCCGAGGCTGGGAAGGCCGAGGTACGGCTGCAATAGCGTCCAAGCTTGAGGTAATGTCAAGGAGTTATGAGATGACAAGGTACGGTAGACAGCTTGGTAAATTAATATACTCTCTGCAGAGCACACTGCAGCCGCTGAAGTCATAGAAGAACAGACACAAAAGTAAGATACTGGCGGTACTACCACCGCCAATGACACCGGAGGATCGAGCACGGGTCGAGAGGGACAATGAGGAGAATATCATGAAAATGAAAACTGGTGAACTGAAACCCTGCGGCGTTGTTATTCGGTCGGATTATGATATCAATTCAAGGTAGAGACAAGTTTCTCCCTATGCCTGTCAAATGAATGCATCATACGGCATGCCATTCACGTTCAACAAGGTTACATTGCTGGGAGAGTTCCTCACGTTGGAAGGCCTCTTTCAGTATGTTGGATGCCCTGTAAAGTCAGTCGAATACCCTAGAAAGCAGTGTATAACTGATTCTTGTGTAACTCTTGTTGCATCATGACTGTATCAAAAGACCTTTTCTCTGGCCATTTAAATTCTGCCGTGCGGATCCAAGTAGAGGGAAAATATTTGTTTACAGACAATGATAATAGTAGGGGGTAACTGCTCTGTGGGAGAGTTGGTAGCTCGAAAACGACCGGACGCAGTTGTATATTGACAACAGCTTCAACATTACTGTCCGTCATAACGCTTTTTATATCGTTGATTTTCATTATCTGCTATTAGCCTTTCCTGGCGTGGCGATGCTGACGCTCTATCCAGCGGATTGAGGCATTTTCTTATACCAGCGCAGCATCGCCGGTATTACACGATGCATATCAATATCCTATACGCTCTCTATATAAAAGGTATTCTTTAAAGTTTATTATCTAAGTCGGTGAATAATGTACCAAGATCAGACTCATGAGACAAATATCTCTGCATTGATAGACGGGCTGAATGAGAAGCGTCCGAATCGTTATGTCGGTCAAATGTGTTTTTTGGGTTTGATTTTTTTTTCTCTCTCTTCTCTAATTATATGGGAAAACTCAGAAGTGTTTCAGCCTAAAGGAGGGACCGCTGACAGCGTGGTTGCTAGACCAGGCCCGGGACGATCGACCAAGTGTCCGCCGTGAACGATAACTCCCCTCTCTCCCTCATGGAGTTGGGGTCAACGTATACCTTCATTCCCATGTCAGTCCGGCCCACTTTGAAGATGCGGAATATCACATAGACTGAATCCCGACCAGCGGAGCCAGACTCCCCTTGGGATATTGTTTTCATCTGATTCGATTGAGTGTTAGCCGCGACAACAATCGGGGAGTGACTCCACCTACCCTTTCATACTGAGATCCACTCATGTAGAAGGGAGTTTCCCAAGACAAAGTGGTTGCTTTAACTTCAAGGTAGTAATAAGGTCGTGCCCCAGTCCAGACATCCGAGGCCAAATAGCCCTTGTCAATTAAGAAGGAGGTGAAGACCCCATCACTGTCGTTGTATGTAATGTCTGCCGTCTCACGGCCGGCCCATGGTTCCATATCAGCATAGTCTTCATGGATTCTCACGTATCTTCTTATGGTGCTCTGCCAATTATCTCCAGAGAATGCAGGAAGCACTGGGTCTAAGGCAGATAGGACCTCAAATACCTAGAGTTTAATGTTAAATATTACTTTGCTTTCTCATGATTAAAGGATTCTGAGATACTCACGAACACCTCACCGGCTGCGCCAATCATTTTGTCGCGTTCAATTTTTTCGGATGTACGAAGGCGATAAGTCTCGGTATCACCAGCGTGTAAGAGTCCATCAAGGGTTTGGCTAAGACCTGCCATATCAAAGGGCCCTCGACTCGGGAATTCGTATCTCCGTGCCAAGTCAATAACATTGTTAAGAAGCCTGAGATACTCCGAATTCGCAATTTCATGGGCCGGTTCTGGTACCGGGGGAGGCGGAGAGCGAGTACTTCGAGCGCGTTGAGGAGTAAACGAGAGATTATTGACGACTCGCGGAGCGGGTTGTGATGCTCTTGCGTAGCCCGTAGTAGACATTCTCTCATCTTCAGTAGAAACGACGGATGCCTCATACAGAGTCGAACTTGCTGCGTCCGATGTTGGATTGCCCTGATTTCTGTGCAGAGGTGTGTGAGGATCGTTATGTTCAACGGATATCTCAGCTGCGTTGTCGGCCAATTCATCCTCCGTTTCAACCGACATAATGCCGGCTCGATCAAGAGTCAAGGAGACAAAATCCCTATCAGCCTTAAGAATGTTGGACATTACGTTAACAGCCAGGTCACCGAGCGGCTCACAAATCCCAGTCGATGGTTCGGTCATGATCCACTGAAGCAAAGCTCTAGGCATTCTGTCCAAGAAGCATAAATACTGGTCCTGCTTGTTTCGCGGAACATATATGGTGAGTCCATCCTTAGTTTCCTGGAAGTGCAATTCGCACCTACCAACTTCAACTGTAATATCCTTTCCATCCTGATTAAGATGCAGTTCAGAACTGAGGCCATCTGTCTCACAGACGGCAATCCCGCGAAGGAGTTCATAGAACGCTTGTTCACTTTTCTTTACCCGCGGACTTTTGAAATCCGCCGCAATACTGGTGGTAATATTGGGGTTAGATATATGTACTTTCATAATCCATTGCTGATAGCTTACCGGAGGAGACCATGGGCCTTTTGAGATATGTCTCGATCGGCCGAAGCCAGAGCTCTATGGGAGTCACCACATACAGCAGAGATTTCTTTGACAGAGAGTGAGAGATAGCGTGAGTCGAGTCCAGCCCAGTGTAAAAATGGTTCCAATCGTCGGACGTCATTTATTCCAAAATCAAGAACCTTGGCTTTGTCCGCAAATAAATGGGCAAGGTGTTTGCGATCCACGATGGCAAAATCCACTGTGGAACTGCACAGCTCGACCGTACCATCAGGGTGCCTCACAGGGAGCACTTTGCTTTCCATTGCTTTTTTTGGATTTAGAACCTCATTCGAGTCGTGAAGGAATGAATTTAGGGTCCATATTGTATTCTTGACATCAGCGATAGACGACTCTTCTGCTCCTTGTTCCACTAGCTTCCTGTAAACCATCTCTCGTGTTAGAGTTGGGACACCTAAAAGATCAACGAAAAAATCAGGTAGATCTTGATAAATGTCGTTGAGAGTCACCATTCCCTTCATGTCAGTTGCGTTAGACCATAGGCAAGACGAAGGGCTGTGCCATTCGCAACCGTCTCCCTCATGGTATATGAGGGCACCATCCTCGAATTCCACCCTTCATCATTAGCTGAATGACCATTGCGGCTAATAACAGGAGGCCTACCGAATATTTTCAATATCTTCGTCATCTAGATCAGGTCGCATCTTGTCTATTAGGCAATATAGCTCGTACGCGTTGTCAGGGTTTGCGGATTCTTTTTCCGACATCTCCAGCAGTTCGGCTACGAAATCATCTATACCGGCATCTGATATTGCGAGAGTGTTTTGAAAAAACTCGGCAATATACTTTGTATCTTGTATATTTTTGTATAGGTGTTTTAGTGGGAATTTTGTTGTCATGAAACCAGGCGCTTCCCACAGGCACTGTTTAGGGTCGGCCCAGCGAGCCCCCATATCATCATAGGCAGGTATATAAATGAGCTTTCGGGTTTTGAAGGCATCACTGTAATAAGTCAGACAAAGCCACGGCCGTTAGTGGAGGCTATAGGTATACCATATCATCTCACGAGACATATCGACCGTCAGTGACTCGTGGTGTCGCACCTCAATTCGACCGTACAACTCACAGAGTCGTTTAAAGTCCGATGTTTTGCTCGCGTCTTGATTTGCCTCCACAATAAAGCGCAGCGCAGTCAAATAGAACTCAAGCTCAGTTTTGGGGTAGCCAAAGCCCAATACCTTTGCCACGGCATCCAGATCAGAAAATCCAGGGCAGGCCCCTAGCGAAGCATCATGTTTCAGCCATGGAAAAAATTCGTCCTCGTATAGAAACGGGTCGATATATTCGAGTTGCGGAGAGCGGATATATGTTTCCCCAAGGATATATACGTCTCCACTCTCGCAAAGGACCTTAATTTTCAACAGCCTGTCAATCAGACTCTGATTCTCCGCCAAGTAACCCCCGTCAGACTCCCAGTACTTCAAGAGGAAACCCAGAAATCTTTCCGGGTAGCGCTCGGCCACATATAGGCATTCCTTCGTCAGGTCGTCTTCATCAGCTAGAGGTATCACATCTCGGACATCTAGCTTTTCTGTTAGCCATGTTTTCCAGGTAAGAGATTCTCCTTCTGGCTGAGTGGAACATTCGCTCATGTAACCCTGATGGAGAATCGATACATTGTGGCTAGCGGTGTCGGCAGTATCTTCTTCGGAATCCAATGGCTGAAGGAGCTGTTGAGCACCGTATGGGTCATCGGTCGGCAAGTAGAACGTATGGGACATTGCTACGTGGGCCTTGGATAACTGGTCCACCAACTTTATGCCTTTGTAAGAGCGTTCGTTGTCGGTCTTCTGGTCAAGATGGGCAGTCTGATAAAGGAATACTACGGTCGATATGAAGTTCTTGACCGTGGTGCCGGAGGCGATGTCTTTTTCAAGATATCTGATTGTTAATTTTCGGACATTCGATATTTGCACCTCCTTGGCCCCAAGCAAAGAAAATAGCCCCCTCCGGTGAGGATTTTTTTCCGCTCTTGGGTCGACTAATCTGAGCATGAGCTCTCTGGGGATTGAATAGCCAGCTACCTGGGAGAAGTAAATATTATCTTCTTCCAATGTCTCCGTAGACATCCACTCTCCCTTCATTGAGGGGACTAGTGCAAGATCCTTCATTTTACCGGAGTATTGGGACCAGCAATCAATCAAAATCTTCGCGACCCGTGAATGCCAGTCATCATCTGTATCAGGATCAAACATAATCGAATCATCTTCTCGGTTCTGATCTTGGCGAACCCGATCGAGAAATTCTCTCTTTCCCATAACCCTAAGCCCATAGTTTGTTAGTATGTCTAGGTCCTTCTTGAGGTATTCTACTGCAATATATTGCTCAACATTCAAATCAGGAAACAGGGGCTCTCCATTCCTATCCATCATAGTTGATGGAACACGTCGCATATCTTCAATGCAACGGAGCTTGGAGTGGGTTTTAGTCCATAGATTTGGGGTTGCTTTCAGATTCATGCGAATATTGTCCAGGAATCTGGTCCAAAAGGGATCCCATGAATGTTCCTTGTCATTTGGAAGATATCGCATCCATTGGAAGCGAAGAGTTGGATGGTCGCAAAATTGCGATACAGCTCGCACAAATACCCAGGCAGCAGCAGTGAGAAGCCTGGCATTGCGAGCCGAGGATCTGACAATGTCCTGTCGACTGGCGTCGGTGACAAAATCAGACTGGATTAAAAACTATAGAATGATCAGTATTAAATACTATTTTTATATGGGGCAACTCAACTGGAAATCCCATTGTTCTAACAGGAAGAAAAGCGAAGACGTCCTGTGGTTCAACAATGGGGACGGAGTCCTGCGTTAGGGGGAAAGCAAGGACAATTTCAGCACTAGAATACGTTTCCTCCACAACCTCCGCGTCTGTATACCGTCGATTCTCGTTCTGCGGGAGGTCCGCCACAGTCTCCCTGGTTATATGATAGTACTGCGTATGATCTTGGGTCTCTTCGCTTGTCACTGTTTCTTTCTTTAGGTACACTCGATCTTGACCCCGTTGTTCCATAGAGAAAGTTGATGTAGAAGCGGGTTCATTGTCGTCATCGTCATAAATCGCAACATCGATCTTCCGGAGATTCTTCATAAACAGTAGAAAGGTGGCTTGCAGCTCTCGAAATTGCTGGAGGGTCGTTTGGCGTTGCCTCGCCAGGGTGTCGCGGGCCCCAGTCTCATGAAGATATAGTGTAATACGTGTCAGTGGTTCATTCAATGTCTCATCAGTTTCTTCCCATACAGGGGATATCATTCCCATTCCCGAGTCCTGTTTCTTGTGGTGGAAAGAGAATGAGAAGCAACCAGACTGGATATGCACCTTCCATGCAACCATAAACACTGATTTAAAGCCAATTCCTTTTTCCCCGATATATCCCTGAGCACCAGTCTTTGAGCTGTGACCAACATCGCAAATCGCGACCAAGTTTTCGGCGGTAAAGCCATCCTCATTGCATTCGATGATAATACGGTTGCGATAGACCCGAAAGGAGACGAAAGGAGCGACAGATGCTGATTTTGCTCTCGTATAGGAATTGTCATCGGCGTTTTGTAGTAGTTCGAAGACGAACCGAGCACTACTATTATATAAATTCTTCGCCAGCCTTGTCGATTTATTAGCTCATGAAAATGCAAAAGTTCTGAGGACACATTACGTGATCACAGAGGACCCGATCATTTCGTCCTTCATTAGTAAGGCGTGCTCAACCTTGCGCCGCAACTCCAGCGACATTTGGGAAAGCGTATCTTCTCCGAGGTAGCCATGTTTTTCGGATATTTTGTTGACAAGCTCACGGGCACTTTCCTTGGTGATGGGACGCCCATCCGGCCCAATGTTGGCATCTTCCGACATTGCCAACATGCGAGTATAGATAGTAGCTAGGATAGGAATAAAAACGTAGCAAGCACCTACGATTATAGCCAGCGACTGCGCAAAAGTAGCCTGAGTCTGCGCAGAATCTGAGGGGTGCAGAAAAGGGGGACAGGGACTCTGCTTTAGAAGCAGAGACGAAACCGCTTTACCTGGCTCTTACTCATATGGGATCTTAGGGGCGCTACCTAAGTAGATATGATGCCTGGGGAACCCACCATCGAAGCAGGGCCAGTGGTAATCCAACAATGACAAGGCCCAATGGGGAAGCAATCGGCACAGCTGCGGGGGGCGCCGTTTCCTCCCGAGGGCCCCTCTTACCAATCTAGGTGAGGAACCACAATCAAGACGCGAACCAGCGAGCTCCATATGAACCGGTCGTGTATCTGATTCGTGAGCAGCTCATTTCTACGCTGACCCATTTGCCCAGAAACTTGGGTTAGCCGCGGCCGCAACCGTACCTTGGTACATGAAATTTGGGAACCACCACACCAGTATGTTTTTGGGCCTGTGCCTCAAACATATAGGCATTCCTAACAGGACACCACGGTAATTAAAAAGGGGATAACACAAAGACTCGCGAAGAACATTATTCCTCTAAATGCAACATTTCAATTGTGTTAAATAAAAAAGTGGGAAGCCTTCTGGGCTGGCAACTGCGGGGTTACAGGGGCTAGAGTGAACCGCTCCTCAAACCGCCGCCCATTTTCACAGGTGAACTCCGGCTGCGCAGCTATCAAGGCTCTCGTCGGCCTTTTCCGCCAAGGACCAATGGAAGTTCCTTGTGAATCTAGTGTATGCCAGTGAGCTGCGCCGCTGGGGCCAAAAAAAAAAAAAAAAAAACACAAATGTTGCCGCCAAAACCTGGTAGGTTACATTAAGAAGAAAAAAAAAAAGGGTGCCCGCCATTTAATGCTTAATGCTTTTTTCTTCCTGTCTGTAATATTGATGACCCTTTGGCGATCTAAATTCATTACAGAATAGTACTATTAGGTTTGAAATAATGAATAGATCCCCTGCATGGAAGTTGTTGAGATATAAAGCTCCAAAGCTAGCATGGCACAAATAAACAATAGGTTAGCGCACTTTATTTGTTCTTGACTATGTTCTATTGGTCACATTAATACTAGTGCCGTCACAGTGGCTGAAATGGCCTTCTGACTTCCGTCGACTCGGTGGAAGATGCGACGCTTGGACCTGAGCTCTCTCAGCTAATCTCAATGTTTTCAGTGTGTTTATCATTCCGCTTGCCCTTCTCCTTGTTAAATAAACTGCCCATGCTTAAACAGAACGACCTTAAGTCTCTTTCAGGAGTACATTGAACTCTTCAAGGTTTCGAGGGGCCATGGTAGACTTTCACAACAGCCTTCTATGGTGGTGAAAAAACAATGATGATAATGAGATCTAGAATAGCATACTAATGTATCTTTTGTTTCTAGAAAATAAAAGATTTGATGGAGCGTGTTCACTTCTTAATATCGGCAAGATGGAAAGATCACACGTGGGTTTCAGCGGCCACACTGTGGTCCGCGCTCTTAGTCAGAAAGCTGACCAGCAGCCATGTTTTGGGGGAGCTTTTAGTACGCGTATCTACTTACAACCACTTTTCTCCTCCATAATTCCAGCACATCAGGGGACAGGAAGCGTGGTAGATTCGGGTCTCTCCAACTCTCATCTTCTGTATCCCCTCGGCTCAGGAAAACTGGTATTCCTTAGATTCTCACTCTTGAAACCGCCGATCAGCGCAGTCCAGACCGTGTGATCTACAGAACATCGAGCCCTGGTACAAGAAACAGCGATAATCTGCCGAGATGGCACAAGGCTTCGAGAAGCTCCCTTACGAGGTCATCGCCCTCATCATATCCTACGTCCCCATGTGGGATTACTACTGGGTGAAGCAAGCTGGGTCTCACGTTCTCGCCAATGTCATCAGGGATATCCTCGCCCGCACGCCGAGGGGCCAATACCTCCAAACCATTCAGGCAGACTATGCACATCAACATGGACTACAATCCAAAAAAAGACGACCTGCAATGCAAATCATGATCGAGCGAGGCCAGGCCGCATTGGTGAGGCATTATCAAGACAAGTACGCGGCTCACCGGAAAGGACATACCCCGCACGAATACGACGTGCGGCTGAGCGAGGCGGCTACGAGCAGGGAGAAGAATTGTTTCATTCCGGCCCTCCACTGGGCTGCGTTCTACGGAGAGGAGGAAATCGTACGTCTTTTACTGGATAGAGTGCATATCCGGGCAGGAAGACTCGGTCGGACGGCGTTGCACTATGCGGCTGAAAAGAACCAGGTGCGAATTGCAGAGCTTCTGCTGCAGAATGGAGCATATATCAATGCTCTCGACAATCGAGGGAAGACTCCTCTCGCAGTGGCTCTAAAGAACCGGGCGGACGAGGTTGCCAAGCTCCTCAAGAGCAAAGGAGCGTTGATAGACTTCGGGACAATCATCGACGAAGGAGACGAAGAATGGGCAAACGTCCTTCGAACAAAGACGGAGGCCCGGCTGACACTATCCCAGACTGTCCAGCAATATTTCTCCCCGCAGCTCATTAAGAGAGCGAAAGCTCTGAGGCTTTATGCCGACTATCTGAGGTCATGGGCTCTCTTTGACACCAGCATCCTCGCCTGGGACCGCAAGAGGCTATTCAGCGCCGCGCTGTACGAGAACATACGATTCATGGTCGCGTTTGTCCTGGACCAGGGCCACGACGTCAACGCTGCCCTCGACAGTAAAGGCACAACCGCTCTCCACGTGGCCGCAGACCAGGAGAATATCCCGCTGACCATGCTCCTGCTGGAGCGCGGGGCAAATCCGCTCATTTCGAGCTACCACGGGAGACGGAGGGAAACCCCGATGCAGTATGCATTGTTTCTAGGGCGAATGCGGATTTTCCAATTCTATCGGGATAGGGGATACTCGGTGGATACGAAAAATTGCCTCGGACAGACGGCGCTGTATCTTGCGGCTGGAAATGGGCGGGTGGATCTTGTGGAAGAGCTCTTGAGCAAAGGGGCAGAGGTGGATGCGACAGATCCGCGGAGCCATAATACTCCTCTGCATGTTGCGATACAGGAATCCGGGCCCAAACAGCGCCTCGTTGAGCTACTAGTCGGGGCAGGGGCAAGCGTGGAAGCTCGCAATCGAGACGGCCACACACCACTTATGCTCGCGGTGGCGTTTGCCAAGGGCGAATCTTTCAAGGAGCTATTCCTGTATCTCCTCGAACACGGCGCAAGCATCAATACCCGAGATACGAAAGGACGAGGTGTGCTCCACCAGGTCGCAGGACGCCAGGATTGCCATGGCGAGATAGCAAAAGTCCTCCTCGAGTCCGGAGCTGATCTACACACAAAAGACGAGACTCTTCGCTCCGCACTTCACGAGTCACTCACCCGCGGACACATGAGCCAGCCAGGATTTCAGCTGCTCCTTGTTGAAAGAGGCATTGGTATCAAGTCCAAAGATAAAGATGGGCTCACGCCCCTCCATCTTGCCGTGGGGAATGAATACGATGCGGCTGCCACGACCTACGGCTGGTCCCCGATTGTCGCTGTTCTTCTTGAGCGTGCTGCAGGTGTAAACTCCAAGGATAACCAGGGCCGGACGCCATTGCACTTTGCCTGTGCCCAGACGCTTGCTGATCGTACCCTGTGCGACGCTCTTTTAGCTAGAGGTGCCAATGTCAACGCCCAGGATAGCCTAGGGCACACTCCGCTCCATACCGTCCTCAGCCACGAAGGAATGGATCTAGATTTCAAGCTAGAAATATGTGGTGTGCTCTTGGAATATCGCGCGAACGTCAATATCCGCGATGCAACGGGGTCAACTGCCTTCCACTGCGCGCTCCGGTGCTGTCCTACCAAGTCATGGAGCAACGCCTCCCTTTCGGATATTATTGAGTTGCTGCTGAGCCATGGCGCCGATGTCCACGCCCGAGATAGCTCAGATTGCTCTGTGCTTGATCTCTGCGGGGCCGTGGGAGAAGAGGTTGAAGTCCTTGTGAAAAAGGCTGTCCAGTCCGCGAAGCCCGAGGCACCGGAGGCGCCTCAGGCAACGGGTATATTGAGCAGACTTATCAGTACGTTCAAGTTTGGGTCCAAAGTAGATTAGTGACCCCTTCCACAGGTGCGGAGAACTTCTTCATGCCTTGGTTATCACCGGTATACATTTAATTTATCTACGATGTCAATATCGCGACACATCACGCCCATAGATATTGTTCAGCAACCACCGGAACGCCACTCGCAGTTTATTCCTCCAGCTCATGCTCAGAGTCAGATACGCCGAGTTCCACACAATCCACGCCATCCGTCCTGTGAGGTTTCTCGGGAGATATTTCCTATCCTTGCCATCATCGCCCGGAAACTGCATCAGCGCCCGCGAGTCACCCACATAAGCCAACATACCCATACTCTTGAAGGAAAACGCCGGAGCCTGCCGGATATCACCCTGATTGAGACGAGTCGCGAGCCATTTGGCCTCCTGATACGTGGCCTGCGCAGTGGCCGGTGGAGCGTCCTGCTCCGGCATCGCATTGTCCCCGATCGCAAAGACATCCTGCAGGACTGCCCTTTGCCCGTCCTCGTTCTCAAGCTGAACGCGGAGCCGTCCGTCTACCAGCAACGCCCCCGTTTTGGGGGCTTTCCTGACGTGCCAGCGCCCTTGACCGGGGTCAGAGAAACCTCCACCGTCCTTGAGCGTAGCAGAGGCTGTTGGAAAGCACTCAATATCATTAAGAGAGTCAATAACGAACGCATTCATCGCTGTCCCCGTCACCCACACGCACATGCCGATCCCAACTTCGCCTTCTTCCTCCGTCCTAAGAGTCAAACAGCCCCGAGGATCGGTATCATACGGCGGGCTCGCACCGGGAGCACCCCATCGCAGACCCCGCACATGATGCGACGTTTTCACTGTGATACCCTCCCCCCCCATCGTCTCCATCGCGTACCGCGACAGCCGCTCATCAAACATCGACAGCACCTTCGGCGCCACATCATACAGCGTCACCCTCGGAATCCTCTGCAAAGACGGATACAGCCTCAGCAGAGACAGAGCGATAAAGTCCCGCAGCGACGCCGCAAGCTCTGTACCCGTTGGCCCGGCCCCCACGATCGCAAAATGCAGCAACCATTCCCGCATGTCAGGCGGTGTTGTAGGCAGGACCGCGAGCTCAAAGCACTCCTGGACCCGCCGTTTGACGCGCCGACCGTCACTGATATCCTTGAACAGCAGGGCGTTTTCGTTCACGCCGGGGGTGTTGAACGTCTGGGTGACCGCGCCGACGGCGATGACGAGTTTATCGTAGCGGACTCGAAACGTAGATCCTCCTTTCTCCAAGTCACGATCCACATCCACAGATCTAGATACTGCTTCAGGGTGGCTCTCTGCCCGCGAGACCAATCCATCCGGGCCTTCAATAACGGCCGGCTCACATAGAACCGTCTTTTCTCGAAAGTCCACCCCTCGCGCCGCGGCCTGGAAGAAGTCCACGCGCGCCTTGCGGTCCCGAATCGGCTCGACAAGATGCGAGAAGTCTAGCGAGCCGCCGGCCGCATCTGTCAAGAGCGGGGTGAAGAGGAAATAAGGCCGCGGGGAGATAACGAGTGGTGAGAAGAGCCGGGGCGATAGTCGGCGCGAGAGGGCGTATCCTCCCCAGCCGGATCCTAAGATGACTATCTTTTCCTTCTGGCCGGGGGAGTCTGGAGATGAGGTCGTATGCGTGGCCATGCCTCGTCTACTATCAATAGTTAAACCTTTTCCGGGGATGAGTTGTAGTCCTAGCCGCAATGACGTGTGCCTGCGCAGCGGCGCAACTGTGTTGGAGCACAGTGGCCTCATGGCGCCTGTTAGTTCAACAGGGCGGATCATAAGATAATATGATAGATATCTACGATCAACCTCATCTTTGTGTGTCGATGTCCCATAAGTTAGTGAGTTGGTTAGTTAGGCTATGACTGCACGGTGACCTCACTTTCCGTTTCTGTCAATGGCGAATGTTTAGCTATTCCCATACCAAGGAAAACAACAATGTCTTGGATTTCCATCACGAATCTAAGAATCATATACATTGATAGGATCTTCAGTAGCTCTGTTTTATAGCTGATTGGGGCGATGATAGTATCTTCCCCAGTTTGGGTGAATCCCCAGGACCAGGACCATCCACCAGAGCAACGGCACCAATACAGTGCATCCATTAAGCTTCTCTAAACTCAAATTGAATCTACCTGCTGTGTTTCATAATCATATATACTCCGTCTCCTAAGGGAACGAGTCAAGCCAGGCATCGGATCCTACCCTGGGGGCTGCGCTTTGGGAGGCTAGTTTGAGGCTCATACAGACCAGGGTCAGGGAGGATGCACTGGTCTATCAAACCATACAGACTAGGTGATGATCCGTGAAATGTAGTTATATAAATATTAATCTTAAATATATTGGCAAAGAAAATCTAAACGATAGTTGCGCCCTGCGCCGTGTATCATAATCCCATGTCCATGTCCGTGTCCGTCTCTAATTACGTTCGCTTAAACCTCTTCATCCCCATCGTAACAAATATGACTCCGTTCCAGAACCCGCGGAGCGACCCCATGGCCGCCACGGCAAGGAGCAGTCCATACGTCTCCTGGCCGGGGAATCGAAAGGCCGAGATCCGGTTAACGGAGGGGGCGACCCATGTCGTCAACAAAGCCAGAAAGAAAAGGAGCGGCATGAGGAGGTACTTTCGAAACGAAATCGTCCTGGGTCTGGGAGACGGGTGGGCTACGGCAAGTCAGCGGGGGTGGGTACGGGCGAGGTCGTCTATACAGCGGGGGGGGGGGGGGGGGGGGGGGGCCCAATATTGAATGATGGAGCGAGGTAATTAAGTCTATGGTTTCGTTTTCATCGAAAGAGGAAAGAAAAGTAGTAAAGAGGAAGTCTATAGTCTATCAACAGGCTTGATTCTCGAGATGTGATTTCAAAT